>JANSJX010000644.1:0-20130 GCA_026168455.1 Theocolax elegans | reverse complement strand
ACTCTTAATATATATCAAATTTTCACACAAAATTTCTGTTAAATATTAAAACGTTATAATAATTTAAATATGTTGTATGCTTTATGTTTCAAATAAATATATTTATTAACAGTAAATAAATTCTTCTCTCAGTGAGCTTTTCATAACATAGGTTCGAGTATTAATATTTGAGTTTAGAAGTTACAAGCATTTAAAGTAAAGCATTTTTTGTAAATTTTTCTTAACAGCGTATAACTTTTGCAAAAAACGATTATTAGGGTCTGTGGCTTTGGCTTTTTTATATTTTATATTAGAGAACATATCCTACAAGCTGGGCACGACCCGTTTCCCAAACATATGAGAGTCTCCTTGTAAGTACACCGAAGAAATGATTAATAAATAACTTTTCGAATTACGTTAATTGTAAGCAAGATTTAAAGGTCATTTGACAGAGAAGATAAACATTAGATCTGTGTCCCTATTAGTAAAAATACGCGAGTAAAAAGTTCACGTGTATATGTAGCAGACGCTGGTGGCTAAGCTGGCAGAGAAAACCAAGTATAGGCGAGACTCCCCGTGTGTGGGACTCTCCTATCGAAGGATGTCGATAGGCATACCCACTAAAACTCCACCTCTTTTCTTACCTTTATTCCCCCGCGGAAACCGCCGCAAGCATTAATTCGCGGGGGGAGGCAACGGCTAGGTTAGCCCACTAGTGTTGCTATTGCAACCCTTCTCTCCTCTTCTCTTCTGATGGAGACCCAGCCTGTCCACTACGGACGTACAGAGGGTCACCACCGCGTTCCATCCCTCCTGGGAGTCAAGCAGGCACGCCCCGATGCCCTCAGGGGTGAGGGGACCGCTCCAAGTGATTTGAAATTGGTCCCGTTCCTCCCTGAAACGAGGACACCGTAGGAGGACGTGTTCCACGTCTTCGTCCACCCCTGGACAAGCCGGGCACTCTGCGCTGCCATAGACCCCTATACGAAATAGGTAACTACGGAAGCATCCGTGCCCGGTCAACACCTGGGTAAGCTGGAAACTGACGAAGCCGTGTTTCCTGCTCGCCCACTTCTGGATCCGCGGGATGATGCGGTAGGTCCAGCGGCCGTCCCTGGCTGAGTCCCATCTCCGCTGCCACTCCTCTACGGTCCGCAATGACCATCGGTTATGGCAGCGATTCTCTTCTACGCGTCGACCACCCTCACGGTGTCTTTCAGCTCTCTCGGCTGCCAGGAGGTCGAAGGGGGCGGTCCCCGCGATCACCGAGAGCGCAATGTCAGATACGGTTCGGTACGCCCGGGCCACCCTTAGCGCAGCTATCCTGCAGGCTCTCTGACACGGAGCACCAAAGCTCTTGTGCCTGTTCAGGGCATCAGCTCAGATAGGAGCTCCGTATAAAATTACGGAGCTCACCACTGAGGCAAGGAGAGACCTTCGCGGTTGCTGGGGTCCCCGATGTTGGGCATGATGCCCGCCAGCGCACGGGCCACCTTTGCCGCCTTTGAGCCCGCGTTCGCGAGATGGTGTTTGAACGACAGCCGCGCGTCTAGTGTGACCCCTAAATACTTCAACGTTTTCACCGACCGTATCCGTTCTTTACCTACCGTGAAGGTGGCGGTCCTCTCCTTTTTTGTGCGAGAGATGAGCACCGCCTCCGTTTTTTCCGCCGCCAGACTAAGTCCGTGGTCTCTCAACCAAGTGGCGACCACTTCTATAGAGACGTCTCCGAGATATTCGATCTCTTCGACACTCTTTGCGACCACCACTAGCGCCACGTCGTCCGCGAAAGCCACCATCGAGACACCCTCCGGAAGTTGCTGCCTAAGCAGGCCGTCATAGACAACGTTCCAGAGTAGGGGCCCAATGACCGAACCCTGCGGCACGCCTCCCGTGATGTTGTGGGAGTGCACACCGTCGTCGGTGTCGTAGAGCAGAGTACGGTCAGTCAGGTAACTCGAGGTGACCTCCCTGAGATGGAGTGGCACTTGGAAGTGCTGCAGGGACAGCATGATGTCGTCCCATCTGGCAGAGTTGAAGGCATTCCGGATGTCCAAGGTGATGATGGCACACATCCGCCTTGCACTCCGACCAGCATTGATGGCGTTTGTGGCTATACCAACAACTCTGCCTACAGCGTCCATGGTCGATCGACCCTTTCGGAAGCCGAACTGGTTGTCGGAGAGGTCTCCGGCCCGACCGATGGCCGCTGCGAGCCTGGCGCCGATCACCCGCTCCAGAAGCTTCCCGACTATATCCAGTAGACAGAGCGGGCGGTAAGATGATGGCTCATCCGGGGGTTTGTTGCCCTTCGGTAGGAGTACCAGCCTCTGCGTCTTCCACTGGGCCGGGAAGCAACCTTCTCTTATGCATGCGTTGAATGCGTCCAGGAACAAGCCCGGAGCACTCAATCGCCGCTGTCTTGACGGCCAGGCCAGGTATTCCGTCGGGCCCTGGGGCTTTACGTACGGAATACCTTTAGCGGCCATCCTCAGCTCGGCTTCACTAATGTCTGGCGACTCGGCTGCACCAATGGTGGCCATCAGGCCCGTCTCTGCTGCCCTTTTCCGATGTTCTGGAAACAGGTGGCGGACGACTTCGTCCAGGAAAACTGGGTCGGTGGGTGCAACAGCGCCCCCGGGGTTGATCTTATTCATAACCGTTTATACGGTCTGCCCCAGGGGTCGTGGTCCACCTCCTCACAGAGCTCCCGCCAACACCTTCTCTTGGCAGCCTTGATGCCACCTTGAGATCCCTCCGCTTTTGTTCGTATTCTGCGGAACGATCTTGGAACCGCGGTGTTCCCCTCGCTCTTTGGTGCAGCCTTCTGGCACGCAGGCACTCATGTCTCTTTTCTGCAATGTCCTCACTCCACCAGATTATCGGTGGGCGGCCGCGAGGGTTAAACTTCACGGCCATAGAGGCATCGCAAGCCGCTGTTAGGGCATTCGTGAGGCCTCGTGCTTTTTCTTCGGCGGTTCCTTCCACTTTTGCCCCCTCAAGGGAGCAGAGGAACGTCTCACGATCAAACGTGGCTGGTGCCCATCTCTCTCTTGCTCCTCTTCCTGCTCCCTTTGTCCTCCCGCTGGTCAGCTGGAGCTGGTACACGAGTGCTTGGTGGTCACTACACGTGTAACGATCGCTAACTTTCCAGCCGAGTCCTCCTCCCCCCATCAATCTAGGATCGGCGAAGGTGAGGTCGACTATGGACGACTTGCCGGCTTTGGTGAAAGTCGGGGTTGTCCCTGTGTTAGCGATCTCCAGCCCCAGTAGTGCGAACGCCTCGAGAACTGCGCGACCACGCGCGTTGGTCTTTGCGCTGCCCCAGTCCGTCGCCCAAGCATTAAAGTCCCCACCGATTGCGACCGGTAGTCGTGAGGACCGAGCACTGGTGACGACTGCATCCAGAGATCTCGCAAAGTCCTCGGTGGAATCGCTGGGCGGGAAGTAGCAGCTGTACATGCGTACCCCGCCACCTCCACCCAGGTGAAGCTGGGAAGGGGGGCGACCATCTTTCTGGAGATGTGTATATTTCCACATACCCAGATGGCCGCCTTGCCAGTGGCGTCCCTTACCCAGTTCGACTTCTCGAGGTCCCGGAACTCCTCGCTGATGATCGCTACGTCCGCTCTCTCCTCTCTGACCAGCTGGGACAGCAGGTCCTGGGCCACAGCGCAGTGGTTGAGGTTTATTTGGAGCACCTTAATCATTTTTGATGTGTGCTCCTTCCTCATGCGAGGTCTTGGCTTTGGCCTCGCAGTCCACTGCTTTGTGGCCCTCTTGGCCGCACCGATAGCATTGCGCTGACCGGTCGACTGCGCTCTTGCACTCCCTCGCGATGTGTCCCGATTCGTGGCATCGGTAGCAGCGCGAGGATACCTCTCGCAGTCGAACTCTGCAATTGACCCATCCGATCCGGAGCTTCCCGTCTTGCAGCAGTTTTTTGGCTGCTACTGCCGTAAGCTGGATGGTCGCAGCTAGGGTACCACTGTAGGATCCCCTGGTTTTTAATATTATCCGGGGATACCACATTTGGCCCGATCTTTGCCGCAATCGCTGCGGCCACCTCCGTTGCTGTCGTGGACTCGTCCATGTCCCTGATGGTGATGGACACTTTGTGAGTCAGCAGCTGGACCTCTGCTGACCCACTCAGTGTGGACGAGACCACTGTCCTCAGCTCCGCCGTTTCCGTTCCGGGTCGCCCCAGTTCGAGGAGGAGCTCTCCAGCCCTGGTGCGCCTGATACGCGTGACCCGTTCTCCTAGTGCCTTTAGCTCCGGTGCAGCCTTGACCTTCCGGAGAATGTCAGCGTAGGAAGAGCCCCCGCTAGGTGTCTTGATCTTGATGGCATCTGGGCGTGGGGGTCTTACTCCGGCCTTAGGCTCTGCCGTGCCTTTGGCCGGTTTGCTGGCACGTTTCTGCTGCTCATGCTGCTTCGGCTGGCTGTTCTTCATCTTCTTCTTCTTGCCCTTCTTCACTACTGTGACCCAGTCAGGGACTTTTGACTGGTTCCCACTCGTCTTAGGAACGGATGGCGAAGCATCTGCTGGCCCATTTTTGTTATTGGGCTGCTTCGACCCCTTCTTCCTTTTCTCCGGGGGTTGCTGAGGTGGTGAGGGCTTTTCCCTTTCCACCGGCCTCTTTTGACGCTCTTCAGCGCGGAAGATGGGCGACGTTTGGCACGTTCCATCCCTACGCGCATCCGCCATTTTAATTTTCGGCGCTGTCGAACACACAGCACTGTTCACCCGCGCGTATTCATTGATAGCTCTGCTGGTTGCTCTCGCCATACTCTTCAGCTCTTTGTGGATGTTGTTCTTATTAAGAACAAACTCCACCAGGGTATCTACCTTCTCACGCAGACGGAGAAAAGCTCTGTCAGCGTCACTCGACATCCCAGTCGAGGGCAGGTCACACGTAGCATTAGATGCTTCAGAGGCCGAGTGACTAACCTCCGCAGCACTTACCATTTTCACGGTGTGAGTTTGGTCCCCCCCAAAATCCTTGGGACCAGCACTGACCACCGGGGCTTTCATCCGATCGGAATCAGTGGCGGGATTTGACAGGATTGCCATGCCCGCTTGGGGTGGTGTTGTTTTCAGCTCACTATCCATACTTGGTTTTATTTCGGGGTGCCTTCCCCTATCTGGTTTGGTTCGCCCCGAATATTTGATTTTTTCGGTACCATCCATATCTGGCAAGCATTCCCCTATCCACCACCTGGGGAGGCGCCACGATGCGGGACCAGCAAACCCGGCACGGGTGTGTGTGTGTGTGTGTGTGTGTGTGTGCGTGTGTGTGTGCGTGTGTGTGTGTGTGTGTGTGTGTGTGTGTGTATGTGTGCGTGTGTGTGTGTACGTGTTACTTGTTTTTTCAAGAATATAAATAATTTTTTAAAACTAATACAAAAATTAATTTAATTAAGTAGAAAGTTTTATTACTCTAAAAGTACAAAATATTAATGACATATAGAACTCTTGGCGATGACTTAAATAAATTGAACTTAGGAGGTATAGTTCTATTTAGATCCGTTTAAAATAATCTAAAATTTTAATAGGTTTTTACTAAATACTACAATTAAGTTTATGCACTTTACTTATTTTGGTAAGTTAATTGTTCATTACCACATATATATATATATATATATATATATATATATATATATGGGGTATTCCACGTGAAGTGGTCCGATCAAAATTTTAAAATGCGCCAAATTTTGGGTACACATTGCAAATGTTTTTCAGAATATAGAAAAAAATTTTTAGGTACTGGAATTTATTAGTTCAAAAGTTATTCTAACCTCAAAAAGTGAACTTTTTCCAGTTTTTTTCAACACCAGCTGGGTTCATCGCTATTTAACTCAAAATCTATCAACTTTTACTATAGAACATTATATGTAACATTCGTTGCTGATTAGGTCTAGAATTTATCCTTCTGGGTTAGAATTTCTAATTTCAAGGTAAATGTTAGATAAACTACATGTCAATATTCAACTTGAAAAAAATCTAACTTCGCCACAATTGATTTTTTTATCCAAAAGTCCAAAAAAAAGCTTGGAGCAATACCTTTCAAATAATCTGTAGCATTTTTATGGCCTTCAATTCTGTAAAAAGTTATGACAATTTAAAGAAAGACGAAATTTTTTTAAAAATTTAAATGGGAAATACCATGTTAATTTTTGTGAATTTTTTGTCTTTCTTTAAATTATCATATCTTTTTGCAAAATTGAAGGCCATAAAAATGCTACAGACCATTTGAAAGGTATTGCTCCAAGCTTTCTTTTAGGCTTTTGGATAAAAAAATCAATTGTGGCGAAGTTAGATTTTTTTTAAGTTGAATATTGACATGTAGTTTATCTAACATCTACCTTGAAATTAGAAATTCTAACCCAGAAGGATAAATTCTAGACATAATTAGCAGCGAATGTTACATATAATGTTCTATAGTAAAAGTTGATAGATTTTGAGTTAAATAGCGATGAACCCAACTGGTGTTGAAAAAAACTAGAAAAAGTTCACTTTTTGAGGTTAGAATAACTTTTGAACTAATAAATTCCAGTACCTAAAAATTTTTTTCTGTTTTCTGAAAAACATTTGCAATGTGTACCCAAAATTTGGGGCATTTTAAAATTTTGATCGGACCACTTCACGTGGAATACCCCATATATATTACACCTTTGGTGTAAGTTATGTCCTAAAATACGTGAAAATTAGTGATTTTATGAGGTTTATGAGGCATAAGTTACACCAGCGGTCTTGGCCAATAATCTAACCCAAGCCATTCGAAAGCTCGCGAAAAATGTGAACTTTTGAGAGGTGTTAGATTCGATTATGGTGTAGTAGCCTTTTTTTTTATATTCAATATGTCCGGGTGTTCTAACTCTTCGAGATTTTAAAATTAAGAAATGTAACCAGGGTAGATAAGTTTTAAAGATTAATTTAAACAAAAGTTGTTTGTAATGTTTTTTCAAAAAAATCAACAGATGTTGAGATAAATGGCATTAAAAATAAAATTTTTCTAAAAAATTGAAAAATTTCCACTTTTCATGGTCAAATAACTCTTAAGCAAATTATTTTTAACACTTAAAATTTTTTTGTATGTTCTCGAAGATGTTTCCAGCCTGTTCTCAAATTTTGGAGTGATTTAAAATTTTCATCGTACCACTTGACGTGAAATAGCCCATATATGTGTATATATATGTATGTATGTATGTGGGTGTGTGTGCGTGCGGCGGAATATTTATATAATATATATATATTTTAAAATTGTTTTTTCAAGAATACATAATATATGCATTTTTTCCGTGCGCAAAAAAAAAAGTTGTGAACATAACATGAAAGAATGTGTATTTGTTTACTCATTCTTGATAAAACTCATAAAATTTTTAAACGTATACTCAATAATAATAACGGATCTAAAATTCAATGTAATGCTTTAAATACAGATGCAAATTGTTTGAAGATGAAATAAATATTAATCAAGTATAACATACACTTTTCCAAATATCCATATGATATATACAATGGGTTAAAAATTAAATATATTAATTATTGCATTTTTAAGATAATTCTATTATAAACAATTAAATATATTATTTATTGCATTTTTAAGATAATTCTATTTTTATACTTATTTATATTTTAATTACACCTTTTTATAAGTAATTTATACTCCATAATAGTTTTCTGCAATTGAAAGTACTCAAATCAAAAACACCTTTCAAAAAGGTGTCAAAACCCGCAAGTATATGTGTTTGTTATGTCCTGAATACTAAAAGCTTAATCTAAACAATGACGCCTGTCGCTTAGCCAGGACTCGAACCTAGGGAATGTTTAGGAAAACTAAGAGTATGTTTTACAGAACATAAACGTATTATCTAGTGGCAGGAAAGAAGGAGAGCTCTTTCCACACTAGTATTAATCAATTATTTTTATATAAATTGAGTACTTACTCAGTATTTCTTCTCTTGAAGATCTTTGCTTCCTTGTATTTTAAGTAAATGAATAATTAACACTTTGTTTATAATTGATTTAAATATATTATATAATTTATTAATTTTGCACTTTTACAATATTCTTGATTTCTTTATAATTAGTACTCTCAGTCTTAAACACTTGAGAGACGAGCCGACGCGTGATTCGAACTGCCTAATTGTAGGTCAACATCTTCAATTTATTGTAAAAGAATGTTTATAAATTATAAAATTAATTTACAAATTTTAGTCGAATATTACCATGATCTCATTTAACAAATCGCTGAGTTTGCATTTTGACTCTTCGATTCATTGCTAATATCCAGGTCATTTACGAAACTCTACGTTCGCATTCTTTAAGCTGCAGTTGTTAGTTACGACTTGTTGTCGATTAAAAATTACAAAATTAAAAGTATACGTCTTATGACGTAACACCTGGGGGGCCAGACGTTGCATATCGGAACGATATCAACTTCCTTTTAGTATTAGCAATCAATCGATTACATGATTTTAGGACACACTTTCATGTATGTATTGAGTCGACCACCTGTGCTACAATACAATCAAAACTTCAAACACGTACAAGCGAACATTGACCTTGTTTTGCTTCCGCGCGCACTTCTAAACAAATTGCATAAATCGACAACGCTACTCCATCCATTGTGAATTAATATTGTATATTGAATTAATATTATGTATTAATTATGTAATATTGAATTAATATCGCTACTCCATCTGTTGTGAATTAATATTCACTATCCTCCCCGCTTAAGTATTGTACACTATTTTGTGAAAACATTTAAGGAAAGAAAAAAAAAAAAAAATAGTGTGCAATTTTCTTTCTTTTTATTTTTATATTTTTTTTTTTTATTTTTATTTATTTTTTTTTTTATACATTTAACGAAAAAATATTATGATTTTTTGAATGTGAATTTGACATATTTTTACCTGATAGAGTAATTGTAGGATTAATTTTTGATGGGAATATTGATGGTGGTCTATTTGGGATTGGTGGAGGTTGCATGGGAGATGAAATCTTCGGTATAACTTTAATTTCTTTTAGTTCCACTTCTTCTGTTATTTCTGATTTCTTGTTATTCTCTTCATAATTTTCTTTATTTAATGTTGTCAATAAATGAGTAATTGAACTGAACACTGCTCCAAACAGGTGAAGTGACCATCCATATATAGTATGTAGAGTATAGCCTCGAATTATTGTGTCAATGATTAATTTTATAACATGTAAAATTATTAGAATCATAATGAACATTGAGGAAAATGAGCCCCAAGTTGTCAATTTTCTAATAATTAGTTGCCATGTACTTTCTGCTATGTGTTTTAAAGTATTTTCTGTAAACATATTAGTTGTAGATTCATCTGAATTTTGTTGTCCCGTCATTTCTCTTGTAATTATATTTAATAATGAAGCTTTTTCGAGAGGAAACATGAGTTGTTGTTGTAGTTGGTCCAGGTCCGTTTGAGAATATACTCCACTAGTAGCCAAGGAATTAACTGTTTCATAGGTCCACCCAATCTGTGTATTAGGTTTAAACACATTAGGAGGTATTGTTTTTGTTGGTGTTGGCAAAAATTTTATCCATTCGTCTCCAACTTTATAAAAAGTAGGAACTATAGAATTACAATCAACTTGAATTCCACGTTTTACCAAAATATGTGTTTTTGGTGTAAGGAAATAAGTTTCATTTCCTGATGTAACAGGTAGATGATTATAACATTCCTTAGTGTGTAATAATTTTACCTCTTTTGGAGTACATTTTATCAAATAAACTGCTTCTCCCGCTAGTTTTGATATATAACCTGGTTTTTTCATAATGTTATATGCAAATTCATCTGGGGATAAGGTAGCAATGGATAAGGAATTTTGTATTGTTTTTCTTTCAATTTCACATTTTTGAGTTAATAGGTCTATATATATATTACCAAATTGATTCCTTAAATGTTTTTCTACATAAACAAATTTTGAATTTACATAAGTAAATAAATCTAAATGTACACTTGCTTTATTACTAACAATGTCATTTTCAAAATATAATCTATTTATATTATTATTTTTTTCTAATATTAATAATTTTGGATGTTCAGTTCGGGTAAATTCGCGATTACAATTTGTGATTTTTTCCTTTGCCGCTAATGCAAAAGTAATTTCATTGGTATTTAACGTATAAGTAATTTCATTATTATTTCCGTTAGTAAACTTCTTTGCAAAACCTTTATATAAAACATCGTACTTATTTTTAAAACAATCATCTGTTGGTAAAATATCCCAAAAAGTATAACCCCCTTCCATATCAAGACAATGTTTGTCTGAAAATTTACATACAGTACCCGAGCTTAATCTTAACTTATCATTATTTAAATTTACTTGTGCATTGTTTCTTATTAATGTAATTTTGATTGTACCGTGTACAAATACCTTATTCCATGATCCAAAATTATCTGTATATGACTCTCCTGAACATGAGTTTCCTTCTGCACTTCCCGCGAAATCTATTCCTTTTGTTGTAGTTGAATTTATTTTTAAATCGGCAATAGTATGTTTATTATCATACTTAAAAACTCCTGTTTCTTGAATAAATTTACATTTTTCGTGACTTATATCGTAGATGTACTCTTGTTCTGCATTTTCCGTTGGAATCAAATGTCCAAAAATTCCACATTTGAAAATTGTTCTATGTATAATTATTTTACATTGAATAATTTTAGTGTTTTTAAATTCTGCTATTTGTAGTAATTCTATTGGAACCTCTGTTGAATTGATTTGTGCATTATGGAAATCACATTCGCCTGAATCAAGTAATGAAAATGTCGTAATATTTGGCATGGTTGTCCCACAATCAAACCCAATAATCCCATGACAAATTTTTAAGATTGTCGAAAAAATAACTATTTGTTTAATCATTATTGATAGACCTAAAACAGTAAAATTATATTAATACATTATTTATTTTTTTCATGCATAAATAATTTATTAGGATGGACTGTTTTTGGTTTTCCTTTATAATCTATGACTATATTACCATTCTCATGTACTTTTAAAATCTCAAAAGGTCCAAGATAATGATCTTTTTCTAATTTGCCTGGTTTAGGTTGTTTAGTGAACCAAACCTTATCTTTTATTTCAAATTGTACTGGATTTACGAATCTGTCATAATATTGTTTTGATTTCTCTTTAGATAATATTAAATTTTCTCGTGCTAATTTTGAAATTTCATCCATATTTAAAACTAATTTTTCAAGATAACCTTTAAAAGTGGGTAATTGTTCACTTTTCCTTAAAGGTTCATGTGATGGTAGTCTTGGAGGAAAACCAAAAACTATTTGAAATGGTGTATACATATGGCTAGTATGAACGTTAACATTATAATAAAATTGAGCTAATTCAATTAATTCATCCCATTCAATTTTCTTTGACGAAAAATTTCTTAAATACTCCATTAAAGGTGCATGTGCTCGTTCTAAATTTCCATTTGCCCATGGAGTAAAGGACGTTGTTTCTATTTTTGAAAATTTAAATCTACGAGCTATTGCTTTCATAATTTTCCCAGTAAAATTACCAGCTCTATCAGTCAATAATAATTTAGGAAACCCAAAAATCAACAAGTATCGTTTTATAAAAGCATTAGCTACAGATTCTGCAGTTTGATCTTGTAAAGGTACAGCTATTAAGTATTTTGAAAATTGATCTTGAATCGTTAAGATATATTTATTATTATTTTTAGTAATATTCAGTGGCCCTACAATGTCCATAGCGACTTTATCAAGAGATTTAAATGGTGTATCCGTTATTAACATAGGTTGTCTAACTCTTTTTCTTTTTAATTTATTTCTATTACAATCATCGCAATTTTTAATTCTCTTTTGTATATCTTTCTTCAAATTTTCCCAAAAATACATAGTTTTAATTGTATTGTAAGTTTTTGTTATTCCTGCATGGCCTCCTAAATTAGAAGAATGATACATATCAAATATTTTATCTCTTCCATCTAATGGTACGAAACGTATTTCATTTTTACATATTATTATATTAATTTGTGTATCTGCGAATATATCTTTTAATATTTCTTCAATTTCAATCCATTCAATATTAATTATTTCTATATCTTTTGATATACTAAAACTTAAATAATTTTTCTGCAATAATATGTTACTTAATAATTTAAATAAATTAATCAAATTTATTTTTACATTTATATATGATTCTGCAATATCCAAACATAATACAAACAATTTTTTATTGTCGATCTTAATTATTTCAATTTCATTTTTACTCAAAGATTTATTTATCTCAATTTGTTTATCATTAATTAATAACTCAGTATTATTATCGAACGATTTTCTTCCTTTCGAAATAATATGAACTATATTATCTTTCCTTAAATTAATAGAATCACGAGAGTAATTTATATTTTTACATTCTTTAAATATTTTTAAATGTTTATCCACTTGTGTAGAACTACCATTTATAATCAGTTTATTATCTTTTTTATGAGCTTGTTTAACTTCTTTCTTTTTATTCTCTAATTCTTGTATAGGTTCAGAAATTTTTACTTTTTCCGATTGAATTTGTTTAGCTTTTTGAGCTCTTGTTGTAACACTTATAATTGCACTTTCTATAGGATTTCTGGACAAAGCATCAGCATTTACGTTATTTTTTCCTGCTTTATAGACTACCTCATAATCGTATCCCATTAATTTAAAACGCCATTTTTGAACTCTAGTGTTATTATCAGCCATTTTTAATGATAACAAAGGTTTATGATCTAAAATTATTACAAACTTATTTGCAAAAATATATTTATTGAATGTTTTAATAGCAAACATTACAGCTAATGCTTCTTTTTCATACGTACAATAATTTTTTTCGGCACCTTTGATTACTCGAGACGCGTATGCTATCGGTCTATCTTCATTAATTTTCCCTTGTGATAAAATAGCCCCTAATGCATACTTTGAAGCATCAGTAGTTATTAAAAAAAGGTTTATCAAAATCTGGAAACTGTAAAACAGGTGCAGTACATAACGCAGTCTTTAATTTATCAAAAGCCTCTTGTATTTCTGTATTCCAAATAAATTTTACTTCTTTTTGTAATAAAGTCGTTAAGGGTTTAGCTATTTCTGCAAAATTTTTAATAAATCGTCTATAATAACCTGCTAAGCCTAAAAATTCTCTCACATTTTTAATATTTTTTGGACGAGGAAATTGTTTATAGCAACTATTTTCTTCTCATCTGTTCTTATACCATCTTTACTTATTATATGGCCTAAAAATTCAATTTCTTTCTGAAAAAATTTACATTTACTTGTTTCAATTTTTAAACCTGCTTCCTTTAATTTTTTACTACTATATTTAACCTCTGTATATGCTCTTCTATAGTTTCGGAAAAAATAATTACATCATCCATGTATACAAAACAAATTGTTCCAATTAAATTTTCTAAAACTCTATTCATTACTCTTTGAAATGTTCTAGGTGAGTTTATTAAACCAAAAGGTAATACTTTAAACTCAAATCTTCCTAGTGGATGAATACTAAACGCTGTTTTATGAATATCTTTTTCTTTTACTCTAATTTGATGGAATCCTGATACCATATCAATAGAACTAAATATTTTATTATTTTTTCCCATTTCATCAAAAATTTCTGTTATATTAGGTAACATATAGGGATCAGGAATGGTTTTTGCATTTAATTTTCTATAATCAATAACAAGCCTCCATTTCTTTTTACCATTACTCGCTAATGTCTTTTTTTTCTACTAACCAAGTTGGTGCATTAAACGCGCTTTTTGAATTTCTTATAAGATCATTATTAATCAATTTTTTCGTTTCTTCAACTGCAATTTCCTTTAATTTATAAGGTAATGGGAACTGTTTAACGTATATAGGTTTGTCATCAATTAAATTTATTTCATGCTCTTCTATTTTACATAAACCAATTTTTTCACCTTCTAACCAAAATGACTCTCTATTTTCCAAAATAAAAGTTTGAACTGTTTCTTTATCCTCATTCGATAAGTGATTTAAATTTACTTTTTCTAGCAATTTTCTTTCTTTACTTAAATTATTTAATTTATTTTCTTCATCTTCTTTTGTAAAATAAATTGACCCCATATGTATTATTTCACTCTCATAAGGTAATATTGAAACGTTAGTATTAATAATATCATTATAAAAGCCCTCAATATCTAATGAAATATAATTAATTTGATTTTTAAAATATGTATCCTCTCTATCAATTAAATTATTGTTTTTTAATGTTTCTTCAAAAATAAGGTAATTATTAATAATATATTCTTCTTCTTTAATATCATTTTTATTTAACATTGTATTATTTAAATTTCCTAA
This sequence comes from Theocolax elegans, assembly GCA_026168455.1. Lineage (NCBI taxonomy): Eukaryota > Metazoa > Arthropoda > Insecta > Hymenoptera > Cerocephalidae > Theocolax > Theocolax elegans. Next base: position 5,814 of record JANSJX010000644.1, on the reverse strand, counting down.
AAACTGTTCAATATTTATTTCTTTATTTTGTAAAAAATCTACAAGATTTACATAATTATCAACTTTTGATTGATCACTTACCCACGAATCTATTACACTTTCATCATTATTTTTTTCAGTTAAAATTTGCGTTTTTGTATTATTTACAGTATCAATTAATTTTGTTGTTTCAATATTTTCATAAAAATCAATTAAATCTTTATTTGAAAAATCAATTAATTCTTTATCTGAAAAATCAATTAAATCTTCATTTAAAACATCGATTAAATCTTGATTCGAAAAGTCTATTAAATCATTACTTTTTCCAAAATTACCTTCAGCTACTTCTTGAAATTTATTTTGATTTATTTCTTCACAAGTTTTATCATGAATATTTTCAATTATATTGAAAAATTTTAAAAAATCTTCATTTATTGTACTTTGTATGCACATACTACTTTCTAAATTTTCTGTAAATTCTCTTTTTCTTATATTATTCTCATAATCTTTATCTTGTATTACTTCGTTACAATTATCTTTTATAATATGTACAGAATTTTCTTTACTTTCTATAGACTGCAGTTTATTCGATTGAATTTTTAATTTATTGTTGTTAATTTCTAAATAGCCTTTATCTAACCGAAGTTTTTGTTGCATAAGAATTTTATACCTATTATGCCATCATAAGGTATTGAAAAATCTTCAGGAGCTACGTGGAATTCAAAATTAATATTGTTTATTGCTAAATTTATAGTACCCAAAGTTTTAATAGCATTATCTGTTATGCCAGATATTAAAATTCTTTCAGTATTGTTTATTAAATTAAATGGAATATTATCTTTTTTTATAAGATTAATTTGTGCTCCACTGTCAATTAAAAATTTACATTTTTTGTTTGGTATTAAATCATCAATTTCAATGTGTTGTAATAAATTCTCAATTTTAAAGACATAATTTCGTAAGTTATCCTGATTTACTAACGAATTATTACTCATATTATGAAACGGTTGATCAATAAACTCATGTTTTGTTGACATTTGATATTGTAGGTCACCGAGTGTCTTGTCTTTATTATCTCTCCCTATGCACTCGAACCTGGAAGAGTGTTCTCGTTTCCCGAAAATTTTTGCTGACTGTCTCGATATTTTACGCAATTTTCAGCTGTATGCCCGATTGCTTTGCAATTTGAACATAATTCATCTACACTACTTTCCAAAAGTTTCAGCATACTACAATTATCAATCAAATGATCAAAATTTTTACAAAATGAACATTGTTTTTTTAGTTTGTTTATAATTTTTTAATGCTTGTAATTTCCTACATTCATCGATTACATGACCTTTAAACTTGCAATAGTCACAAACTTTTCCTTGAGACATATTTCTATTTATTTTATTTGTGTTATTATTAAAAATTTTATTTTGAAAATTACTATTCATATTTCTCGAATTTACTTGTTGATTATAATTTTGCGAAGATTTAAATTGTGCAACCATTAGTTTTATCTGTTCACATTCAGTTGATAAATGTCCTTCATTACAAATTGAACAAAAGCTAATTTTCTCATTTTTTACAATTTTTACTTATATGTCCCTTACCATTACATTTGAGGCAAGTCATTTCTGGACAATTTTCTAAAGAATGATTTATTTTTCCACAAAAACCACAATTTTCTACTATAATTTTCTTTTGACCTGAACAAACATTAGGATTATGTCCGGAAAGACCACATTTCCAACAAATTATATATTCTGAAATAAAAGGACATTGATTTACTGTATGCGAAATTTCTTGACAATATTGACAATAACTATATTGATCTTTATTATATTTACAAGCACTTATTGAATGATTAGGTTGACTGCAATGTTTACAAGTTAAATTTATTTTATTTGTGACAACTCTACAATTATTTGAAAAATGATCTGTTCCTTTGCAATAGACACAGCCTGCTAAAGGACAAAATAATGCTTCATGTTGAATACCATGGCAAATTTGACAAGTTAAAATTTTTTCCGTTTCTGATTTAAAAAAACTATTATTTGCAGATAAACAATTACTATCTCTTAAGCTGTCTTGTTTCAAAATTAAATTTTCTATTTCTATAGCTTTTATAGATATTGATGATAAATCATTATGTTCCCCAACTCGGATATTTATTTCAAATTTTAAACCGTCTTTAAAATATTTTAAAGCATCTTTATCAACAGTATCATTAAAATTTTTAATACTAGTATTCGTTTCTCCCGATTGTGCTTTTTTAATTTCTTTCATTTGTTTTACCAAATCTGTAATTCTATTAGTGTAACTAACCACAGACTCATTTTTACCTTGTATAATTTGAGATAGTTTGCCATATAGTTCATATAAATTATTTTTTGAAGGATATAATTTTCTTATAATAGAAACTAAATCTTCAATACTTTTAATATTAGAATTACCCAAAGCCTTATATGCTTCTCCTTTTAACTTAATTTTTAATACCTTAATTAAATTTTCTTCATCAATATCTGCAATAATACTTTTAGCCTGTTTTAATTTTTCTATATATTCTGTTGGTGTTGGATTATGCCCATCAAATTCAGGCACTAAATTCGCAACATCCTTTAAAGATAATTTGAGTGCATTCTCTTGAGTCATATTTATATTTTTAAAATCAAAATTTCCCAGATTAAGTGAACTATTCTCTACTTGATTTAGTGTTTCAATATCTATTAAATTAGTTACTTCTACTTCTTCAGAATTATTCAATAAAAGACTTCTTTGGTTTAATAAACCTTCAATATCTGTATAATCGTTAAATCCAGTCGAATTTGTTATATCCCAAATTGTATCATCTAATGCAATAGCTGAATCTTTGTAAATACTAGAATTTTGTTCTAATTCTAAAGAAGTTGATGGTTTAGGATGGTTAATTTCTGATGAAGATTCAACGTTATTTTGTTCTGTTGGTAAATTAAAACTAACAGTTTTTGAAGGAGGAGAACGTATTAATTTTGAACTCTTTTGAAAAGGATTTAATATTTGTTCTTTTAAAATAGGATTTTCTTTAACTAACCCTCTGGTTAATGGTTTATTATTTTCTGTATTTGACATTTGATTTTATGCATTATAAATTTCTTACAAATTTTACAAATAGTAGTTTTATTAATAATAATATTTATAAACAAAAATTATGATTTTTTATGCTTTAATGATGTAAGATGCCAAGTCCAATTTTGGGAATTGAACCTGACTCAACTTAAAATAATATATATCCTGTTAAATTAAATTAATTTATTTAAAAAAGAAAAATCTGTGTAAGTTATTTATCTTTTTCCAAAATTATTTATTCATACTTCTATAAAAAAAAAATTTTATACTTAATTACTTTCTTACAAAGCTTGACTTAAAACCAATCCAGGTTAAAAAAAAAATGCTTAGGTCGTATAAATTTATTATATAAGTCGTATATGCTTCTGCAAGAATATTAATCACAACTTTGATATAAAAAACACCACATCTAGAAGAAATAAATACTACAATGAATTCAGTAAGTTAAAATTATTTCAATTTTTTCTATTCTCTTTATCAATGTTTATCTTCTCTTTTTTTAGTCGACTTCCATAAATCAATCAACTATTTCTCAATTAGTAAAAAATGTGAATTTAACTTCCGATCCTGTGTACCAGATCGAGTGTCATATTGAAGACTGGGATTATGAAAATTTTGTACCTCAATGTCAATGGTGTAACAACAAAATTGACACTCCACCACAATTAAAAAGAACCATGAAAGTCAATTTAAATAATAATCAAATTATTGTAACATTTGAATAAATATTTTGACTTATGTATTTTTTCCTTAACTCGAATGAAAAAAAAATTTTTTTTTTTTTTTATTTATTCCCAAGCTAATCTTAGTCAAAATTACTGATATGTTTCAATACAATGAAATGTATAAACGAAAATAAGTTATTATATATTTTTAATAGAGTTATTTATACTTCTATTGTTAATAGAATTATTATATTTTTAATAAAGTTATTTATACCGAAATCATTTGTTACGGTTTTTAAATTATTGGAACCCTTCTTCCAAAAAAAAAAGAATTTGTTTAATAATAGTGTGTTTGTACCGGAACCATTTGTTATGTCCTGAATACTAAAAGCTTAATCTAAACAATGACGCCTGTCGCTTAGCCAGGACTCGAACCTAGGGAATGTTTAGGAAAACTAAGAGTATGTTTTACAGAACATAAACGTATTATCTAGTGGCAGGAAAGAAGGAGAGCTCTTTCCACACTAGTATTAATCAATTATTTTTATATAAATTGAGTACTTACTCAGTATTTCTTCTCTTGAAGATCTTTGCTTCCTTGTATTTTAAGTAAATGAATAATTAACACTTTGTTTATAATTGATTTAAATATATTATATAATTTATTAATTTTGCACTTTTACAATATTCTTGATTTCTTTATAATTAGTACTCTCAGTCTTAAACACTTGAGAGACGAGCCGACGCGTGATTCGAACTGCCTAATTGTAGGTCAACATCTTCAATTTATTGTAAAAGAATGTTTATAAATTATAAAATTAATTTACAAATTTTAGTCGAATATTACCATGATCTCATTTAACAAATCGCTGAGTTTGCATTTTGACTCTTCGATTCATTGCTAATATCAGGTCATTTACGAAACTCTACGTTCGCATTCTTTAAGCTGCAGTTGTTAGTTACGACTTGTTGTCGATTAAAAATTACAAAATTAAAAGTATACGTCTTATGACGTAACATGTTATTCTAATCAAACTTTGAAAATTGTTATCTAATAAATAAAATTGTTATCTGTCTGATAAATTTTAAAGTATACGATAAAAATATCTTTGATTCTAATTCCCATATTTTCTCTACTTATTTATATTTTTATTACACCTTTTCTATATCTAACTTATATTCCATAATATTTTTCTGCAATTGAAAGTATTCAATTCGAAAACACCTTCCAAGAAGGTGTCAAAACCCGCAAGTATTGTGCTATTCTAATCAAACTTTGAAAATTGTTATCTGATAAATAAATTCTGCAATTCAATCTGACATTGTTATCTGATAAATAAATAATTTTAATTTCTAACTACCTTATTTTATCTATTTCTTTGAATTTTAATGAAACCATTTTTATAAATATACGAAAATTTCGTATAAAAAATTTCTGCAATTGAAAGAATTGAAATCAAACTGAAATCGACAAGTATTTGAATCGTTCCATAAATTTATATTTTATATAAACATTTTTTATATATATTACTTAAACTTCGTAAAAAGTTTTCTGCAATTGAAAGCACTGAAATCAAACTGTAATCGACAGTATTTTGAACCATGCAAAAATTTCTACCAATCTGAATACAGATTTTTTTATATGAGAAGTATCTTACACTATTATTTTTCATTTCTGGCCCTCACATGTTTTACAGTAATAAATAAATAATATTCTAATGATATTAATTTGTGCAAAATTAATTTCTGCAATACTAATAAAATGGACATTTCTTTTTTATTCTTTTAAATAATAAAATAATACTTGCACCACCGTTGGTTAAACGCTTCATATATGTGTTTAATTCTGACTATATTAACTGATGTTACATTTTATAAATAATTTCATACATCTTAGCTTTTATCTTATTAATTAATTAATTAATTGGTAAAATCATGTAGATTGTATATCCTTAGTTAAGTGAAATAGTAATTATTTTACATAACTACTAAGAAAAACTTGCTAATCAGCGACGGAGGTCATACGATGTCTTGGTCAAGAAGCACTTGTTGAAAATACAGTCGCTAGTGGTCTTGT
>JANSJX010000643.1:0-20133 GCA_026168455.1 Theocolax elegans | reverse complement strand
CTGCCAACCACACTGGTAGTTCTGGCAAGATGGAAGTAGATGGAATTGTAGTTTCAAAGATCTGAATCACTATGGCATAAAATATGCTAATTATATTGGAGATGGAGACTTTATAAAGCTAAGAGAAGTTTATAAAGCTTTGTGCGATGTCAAAGCATATTGAGGTTTGTAACACTTTCACAAATACACATAAAATAACTTCAACCACATAATATCATCACACTAAGCACAAATACACTGAACATAAGAAACCACTTGTTGATATAATTTTATCCGTATACTGCAAATAATGTATTATATCTAAGTGTTACACATTGGTTATGCTGAAATGGAGAAACAAAGAATCAATTTCTTGACATAAACAAAATATAAATTTAAGGTTATGCAAATACTTATCTGATATAATTTGTACATGCAGTTTTATAAACCACTTGTTTCTTTTATTTATTTTATTTAGATACTATATATATAATATATAATATATAATTCTACTTGATATTATAATAGCTCAAAACTGAACTATAAACGTGTGGCTGGTGCACACTTCCATTAACAGCTGTAACACTATCTATGCCTCTCTTTCTCTATCACGTGACAAGGCTATTCGAAAAATCAATAATCTTATGGAAGACTTGTCATGTGAGAGAGAGAAAGAGATATTGTACACAACTGTCAAACAGTATTTGTTTTTACTGCATTCTTTACATATTTTTAATTAAATTTAATTCCTTGATTATTAACATTTTTCATTATGTATCCCATTTTTACTTTATGGAATATTTTTTAATTATAAGTGTCTAACAAGTAAAATTGGTTGTTTTTAAGTGTGTTTAATTGCCTTATAATTATAATAATTGCACAATGTTTTGGATAAATTATTATTTATTATTACGTTTTACACAAATTAAAGGATGATACTTCTCAAAGAAAAAACTGAAAACATACACTTTGGCGACACCAAGAACATTTTACAAATGCAGAATATTGTTTGCAAGGACAAATGAATGGTGAAATACTTTGTGGAAAGTAAACTTGTCTTATATTTACAAAGATAACGTTTCTTTCAACCAAATTGGAGGCGTGCTGGGCATATTTTATCTTCTCACTGAAAATTGGAGATGATAATTTGTTGCATGCTAACAAGTGTAGTTTGATAGAGTCTTCTCTGGTGTCAATTAGGCGTTTTTGTTTAATTAAAAAAATAGAATTCTGCATCTCTTTTACAAATATTTTTATATGTCTATGAAAATAAACATTTTAAGGATGATTAAGTCCAATACAACTAAGTAGAATTATTTTTACACTCCAAGTAGGTATATTGTTTGTCTCCTTGATATTAAAAATATTCTGTATTGTTTTATTCATTTAATAATACATTATTTATATATTTTTGAAACGGAGATCACGTAATATCAACATTTCTGTATTCTTCAGAAATAGCAGATATTCTTGTCTAAACTAAAAACATCTTTTTTTTTTTTGAAGGCCTACACACAACTGTGGTAACTACTTCCCATATGCTGTAATTGTATACTGCACTGCGCAGTTGTGAGTAACCTTGTTTATATCACTGATATGCACTACAACACTTTTAAGGGGATGCCATACCTGAATTAAATCCTACTATGCCGACACCTGTATATTACACACACTATTTCTCCTATTACTATTATCTAATACAATGACAACCTATAAACGCAGTGGAGGCATATTTGTAATACATATATTAAATAAATTATAAGTACCAAAGTTTGAATTGTGCTAAAATGTGCTTATAATTTGAAAAATACGATCTTAAACATAACCTCTTTTAGTTAACAGGCAACAACGATTTAATTGAATTTTGTAAAAACTGGATAGATTTCTAACAAATACAGTGCAGACGCACAATTTCACGATATTGATAAATGATGGAACACTAAAAAAAACAGTCAAATGTGCACGACGAAGAAATAAATTGAAAAATACGACTGATACAAAGACGTTGGGAAGCTGGTACTAGATATTTGTGATGGAAATAAATATAGATTGCAATTACAAGCATCAAGAAACAAAGTAGAGGCAACATTTCACATTATCTTAGAATCATTTTTCAGTAAAAACTAGAGGAATACATAATCGATTGAAAAATTAATTGAAAAATAAAAAACATATGCATTCCTTCTAAAAATGTGTAATTTAGCAGACCGAAGAGTAAGAAAAAGTTTAGCTACGTAGTTTGAAAATCCACCAGTAGGTGGCGATGCTAAGCGTTTCCAGCTATGTCTTATTTCATTCGTGGTGGAATAGGCGACGGATTCTATAGGAGGTCCGTGCATGATCGGGCCGTTTGCCGCACGCACATCGTACTTTCAAATACATTGTACTATGTCGACACTGAATGTTGGGTGCACTATTTGTTTAATTCCAATTATTTAACATAATGACAGCTAGAAAACTGGTTAGAGACATATTTTTAATATACATTTTAAGTGTATAACGAGTACAAAAGTTGAATTTATGATAAAATATCGTTAAATTTGAAAAATTCGAGTTGAAACATAACCTCTCTTTGTCAACAGGCAACAACGATTTAATTTAATATTGTAAAAACTGGACTGTGTCCTAAAATATGCGGTGCAGATATATAAGATCACGATATTGGTAAAAGTTGGAATACTAAAAAGGCAGACAAAAGTGCACGACAAAAAATTAAAAGAAAAATACGATGAATACTAAGACGGTAGAAAGCTTGTATCATATATTAGGGATGGAAATAAACGTTTCTCCATTATGCGTCAGTTCTAAAAAAGAATGTGCTGTCACTTTTATCACTTTTATTTGAAATACCTTACTTTGTTGGTTTTTTGTATGTCAATTCGGATAGTTTAACGTTGGCTATGTAGTAACTGTAAATTTCAAAATTAATATCAATAAGGACAAAATGACAGTAAGAAAATAAAAATCGATTCTACTCCATAACATTGTGCAGCAATTAGTAATAATTTAATAGCTGTTCGTCAGATACCTGCGAGGCGAGACAATCTCAGCGACGCGCAAAGCGTGTCTTGCCTCGCAGGTTATCCTCGACAATAATCAATCGCTGAAGTTTTCCAAAAAAAGTATTTTTGTGTATATATGACTAAAAATAATTTTCGGTTTACCTACACAAACACTGCTATAAAAAAATGTAAAATTTGTTACAATATATTATGTGTTTGCTTATAACTTATCGGTGGATATCTACGAGGCGAGACACTCTCGGCGCGTCGTCAGATTGTCTCGCCTCGTAGATATCCATCGAGAACTAAAAAGCAGCCATCCGAGAAAAAGTATTCTTTGTGTATATATGACTAAAAATAATTTTCGGATTACCTACACAAACGCTGCTACAAAAATATATAAAATTTGTTACAATATATTATGTGTTTCCTTATAACATAACGGCGGATATCTACGAGGCGGGACACTCTCGGCGCGTCGTTCAGATTGTCTCACCTCTTAGATATCCATCGAGAACTAAAAAGCAGCCATCCGAGATAAAGTATTTTTTGTATATATAAAATAATAAAAATAATTTTCGGTTTACCTACACAAACACTGCTATAAAAAAAATGTTAAATTTGTTACAATATATTATGTATTTGCTTATAACATATCGGTGGATATCTACGAGGCGAGACACTCTCGGCGCGTCGTTCAGATTGTCTCGCCTCGTAGATATCCATCGAGAACTAAAAAGCAGCTATCCGAGAAAAAGTATTTTTTATGTATATATTACTAAAAATAATTTTCGGTTTACCTACACAAACACTGCTATAAAAAAATGTAAAATTTGTTACAATATATTATGTGTTTGCTTATAACATATCGGTGGATATCTACGAGGCGAGACACTCTCGGCGCGTCGTTCAGATTGTCTCGCCTCGTAGATATCCATCGAGAACTAAAAAGCAGCTATCCGAGAAAAAGTATTTTTTGTGTATATATTACTAAAAATAATTTTCGGTTTTTGTAATTTTGGGTTTTGTGCAATATTTGAAAAAATATTGAGCAACACAAATTAGCTCGTAAATACCGATTAAAATTCATATATTTCTTTAATTCTTATAATGACAAATTAAATTTACTTACGAAAAAGAAAATAATAATAGAATCAATTTTTTAGACACTCAATTAACAAAAAATAATAACAAAATTGAATTTGACTGATACACGAAACAGACATCTTCTGCACGGTTTTTAAACTTTGAATCGGCACATCTAACCTCATAAAAAAATTGCTATGGTTTACAATCTAGTAGATAGAGGCCCAGTGTGGCCAGTATGGGCAAACGTGGTGTCGCCACCTACCGGACAAAAATCGCCAGAAATTGCCAGAGCGCGAAAACGAAATAATTAATCCTATTCTTCACTGAAAATTCATTAATCCCCGCATCCGGACTTAAGTATGAGCAAATAAAATGTTATCAGCATAATTGCATATATTTAAATCTAGACACCCTGCATATATTTTAGTGAATTAAAAAGGATGAAAACAGGAATTATTTAAAAAATAGAAAAATATGAAAAGTAATTTTTTTATTGTTAAATTACAAAACTGATAAATTATATTTAACATTAGTTGAAATTATTGCATCTGATTATAAAATGTAATTAAAGATGTAAAATTAAACAGGCAGTTTTGCATCTGATTATAAAATATAATTAAACAATGTGGTGAAAATAATTAATTTATTTATTGGTAATATAAAATATACGTTCATGTATTTAGATATAATTATATTGTTTTTACAACTCCGGTATACTAATGCACGTATCAAAAGCGTTTAATAAACTATAAACTTCAAACTCTTCCTCTATTAAATTGTCACTTTTTTCATTATTTTCTTTATCCATTTGTGGATAAAGAACTTTGTAATTGAAATCTCCAAGCATGGCAGATGATGGTTTAAAAGTTTTACAACACATGTTATCCGCGTAAAATTGCATTCGGATTCTCAAAATTGAATCTAACATTGGAAGCAACATGTGATTGCGGATTTGGTTTTTACTTGATTCATAATTGAAAACACGCGTTCTAAGACTGCATTACTGGAGGGGAATGACAAAAGCGTAAGAGCGTAAGTCGCAAGCTCCTTAAATACTATCTTTCCACCTGCATTTTTAAATGAATACACAATCGGCCAAAATGTGTTACTATTTTTAATAGCATCATCGCCAAACTGGAATACCCAATCTACTGTTAATAATTTATTCCATTGGTTTTCAAGAGTGCCTAATTTACTAGATGGCAAAAAGTAAGTTGAAAACGGTAAATCAGAAAACCGGGGTCGTAAGGTTTGAGATAAACAAACAGAAGGAGATAAAAATTTTAATTTATGGTACAAAGTTAAATTGACCGGTAGTCTTTTTGATAACTCAACACACAAAGTTTTTATAAACTTAAATGCTCTCGTTTCAATATTCAATTGAATATCTTTTGAAATATTGCAATTAAATAATGCATTTTTATACTCTATACCAAAGTCGGCTTTTTCGACTGGTAAGTAAGCTAATTCGTTATCTAAATTTTTTAACATTAAGTCCAAACCTTCGCTCAAAAACCCTGATTTCATGATCTTCCTAGCTAGCAATAACAACAGATCTTTCAAATCGTCGTGTGCGGCTCCTAAATCGACGAACGTACTTTGAAAGATGCGTTCACATAATTGATTTCTCCTAATATCGGTTTTATAATTAATAAATACAAGTAATTACTATGATCCTTTAGCATGTCAGCTATCATCCTTGCCGTAAAATCTTTCTCCGTATTAACTACCAAATCAAAATGAGTTTTTAGAGGTATATAATGAAGTAAAATAATTTTTACAACATTGTACCTTGCCAACCACCTGGTTGCTGATAACTGTACAAATTTTAACATTTTTTGCTTTTTTCTTTTTTCTGTTTTTTTTCATTACCTGTAGAAGCTTTTAAAATCTCATCATCCTTAAGTTCATCATCACTTTCAGCATCAGCATTTATTGTTTCCCAAGTTGTCATGTACTCTGACTTTCTTATTGCACTGTGATTGAACCAGTTATAAATTTCCCTGCATAAAAATTCAATATTTGCTGGAAAGTGGTTTGCAGCAGCTGAAGCTGCATTGTTCAGTGAATGACAGATGCATCGAACCAATTGTAAATTAGCATTAAATTGTTCTCTTAGCAGTGTATAAACTGAATGATTTTTCCCACAGAGGTTGCTTCCTCCATCTGTCCCTAAGGCAATTAAATTTTTCAAATTTAAATTTATTTCTGCAGAGTACTTAATAATCGCACTGCACAATGTATCAGCATCTGTTTTCACCACTTCGATTAAACCTAAATAATTAGTAATTACTTTATTATGTTTGTGACTAAAATATTTTATGCAAAGACACAGAAACTTCATCGTTGAAATATCAGTCGACTCATCAATAATCAGTGAGTAAGGGCAATCACCAACGTCGTCTATTAACTCTTTTAGCATATTTGGTGCTATCACATATTTTATCAAATTTCCACATTTAGTCTTGTGCAATTTGAGATCTTGTAGACTTAAGACTTTCAAAATTTCAGTAAGATGATCTACACTCCTTATGCTTGAATGCGTTGCAATGTACACTGCTAATTTCAAATCTCTTTCGTGGTTTTCTTTCTTTTTATCCGTTTGTGTTTTGCAAATTGAAGTTATTTTTGGTTGACTCTTAACACTTAAACTTTCAAACTGCTGGATGTGTGAATCTCTCGTGCTATGAGCTTTTAAATCTGTAGGGTGAGCTCGCAAAGGTTTACGACACACTTGACAAAACGCTTGTTTATTTACATTATGTGTATCTTCATTTTTGACTAGCCATCCTGCATTAAAAAAAGTTATCGTCGTGAAAGAAAAATATATATATTGAACGTTTATAAATTACGGCATAATTTTACAATATTATTTTTTTTAATTTATAATTTCAAAAAACTGCTCTTATTATTTTACCTTTTGCCCATGTCTCATTTTCCCAAGCAGCATTGAATTTATATAATCTAATTTCTTTCGATTTAGTAGTAGATTTCACTGTTGGTTTACTTGCCATTTTGTTTCACATTATACACTTACAAATTTTGTATTTTGCCGCTACGCAAACACACACAAGACGTATTATTCTGGATGTTCACACAGTAAAAGATTGTAGTCGTACCGTTACAATTGAAAGGAGGAAGAGAATGTATTTGTATGTACGTGTATAAACTTGCTATACGTGTGTATTAACGCTAACATGTGTTGGAACTAGCTCTGCGCAGGGATTGGTTCTTCGAAATTAATGTAAGAGGATATGAGTGTGAGATCGTGTTTACAGAAGTTTCGACAGTAGCGCTACAAGCGCTTCGCGAGAGGTGCGCGAATTATTACAACGTTTGAAAGAAATATTTACAGTGCGCACCGATTGAAGAAGACTACACAATAGACGGTCGTATTTGAATTTGAAATTATGTATTACTTATGAAGCATGTCAATTTTTTAATTTAAAACTATCCAAAATTAGATATTTTTTGTATAGCTACAAGATGTTTACATTAATAAAAATTGTAAAAATAATAACTGTTTAACATAACATTGTTTATGATATGTATTAACAATTTAAATAAGAAAAGGTTTTATTAAAAATTCCTTTATTATGATAGAAAACTTTATTCTTAGCTGAGTGAAGTAAGATCACCTAAATTTTTGCTTAACTCTAAAATGTAAATTCAATTTTTTAAATTTTAACAATAACAATCAGTTTTTAGTAAAAAATTGTTAACAATAATTTAATAACATAATAATAAAATTTAAAATCTTGATAGTATTAGCTTAATAAGTTACATAAATTATAATTTTAATTATTTCATTGAAGAATTTTGTTTATTCTATTACTATTTAATTTCTTAAATAATATTTAAAACATTTAAGTTCATTATTTTATTTGACAACGTTGAATAAATCTGTATTTAAAAAATAAAATACTTAAAAAAAAAAATCCGAGAACCGGGATCGAACTCCGATCTTTTGAGTATCAAGTCTAGACCTTAACCACATGACCACAAACTGTATCTAAATACCTTAAGTAAAAATTAGTTTAAAAATTGTGCCCCTCGGGCCTGTGACAGAGCAACGAAATTATCAAATAAAAATTCCATAAAATTAATATAATTAAAGCAAAGAAATATGTAATTAATAATAATTATCCGAATGATTTTATAGACTAATACATAAAAAAAAGTCTCGCTATTTTAAATAATAAACCAAATAATCAAAATAGTAATGAAAATACTAAATATTAATAAGTCCTCACTTTACCTGTTTCAGAAGGTCTTTACGAGAAAATGTCTACTAATTTAAAAAACATAGAATAATAACTGGCCTATGTATAGAAAATAAATTAAACAATATCGTAATTAAAGGGAAAGACAGATCTGATAGAAACACGCAAAATAATGTGGTATACTAACTCAACTGCATAGACTGCGACGCATCTTACGTAGTACAAATAAAGAGACAAATAAAAACACGAAATATTGAACATAAAAGAAATAAAATTCTGTTGTTTTTCAACACGTACAGAACAATAAACACGACTTTGACTGGAAAAACTCAAATTCAAAATCTTAGATAAAGAAGCAAACTATGGAAACAGAATTGCATCCGAAATGGTGCATATTAATTTACAAAAAAATTCTATCAACAAACAAGACTCCATTAAATTAAATAGACAGTATTCGCACATTATATCCAAAATAAAAATGCGCTAAATTAAACGATTATATTTGTATACAAAGCTCATGCATCATAATAGAAAAAATGTAAACATTGGTCGCTCGATTCATTACTATATAGGCGGTCGCGAATTCGTATACTTTCCTTATATTGCCGAAATCCTTGTCGTATATAAATGTCTTTTGACGATTCCTTTGTGTATAATGAGGAAAAAGAAATGAAAATTTAAACGGACTTACAACTGGATATTTTATACCCAAGTCGCGATATTACATTAGAAGTTAATCTATTATTTTCTTTCACTTATTAATTATTTTGTATCATCCCAGGTGTATTTTCTTTTTTTTGTGAATAATAAATTTTATAGTCTCAAGAGAGTGGAATTAACCACCGAAACGTTACGTTACAAAAGGAAATAAATGTGTTAAACTTTTTTCTGTAAAAGCACATATACATAATCTGTTAGGTTCAATTGTATTACACGCCTCTTCTTCGAGATCAATATGTAGTATCTCTCGATTCGTGTCAAATATGGATTAATTCCCACAATTTTTAAAGTATTTATAATGAAAAATGTGAATACCGTCGCATATGGATGATTGTCTTTCTTCAGATTATACTTCATTCTTTCAATTTGTGTCAAATTGATCGGACGTATAACCTAAATTATGGGTTCGAGAAAAAATAAGAAAAAAGAAGATTTTAAATCAATGTACAAAAGGATTAAAAAATTAGAAAAAAAAGCAGAAGAAAAAGTATAATAAGAAAAGACATCAAAGAAGACGAAACAGTAGCACAAGTTCCACGAGCTCTGAGAGTAGTAGCAGCTATACCAGCTCTAACTCATCTACAAGATCTCGTTCACCCTTATCACCTCGATACAGCCGTAAGAATTGCAAACAATTCTTGATTATTTTTTATATATACAAAAAGTATATATATGTATATATTTATATATATAAAAGAGGTTAAGCAAAAATAAATAAATAAAATTGACGACCAGGAAATTAAAAATAAAAATTGATTTATTAATAATTTGATTATTAATAATATAATTTATGAATCAAAGGGGTTTCTTATGGTTCTGTTAATGCTTATAGATCAGCTATATCTTTATTAGTAGGTTCGGAAATTGCAGAAGCTTTGAGATTAAAGCGTTTTTTCAAAGGGGTATCTAAATTACGACCTCCAAAGCCGAAGTACGATGTCACTTGGGACCCAAAAATAGTTTTAGATTATTTTAATTCCTTAGGAACAAGTGACTCTTTATCTATAAAAGATCTTTCATTTAAACTAATAACTCTTTTGGCTTTAATTACTGGACATAGAATTCAAACATTCTCTTTAATAAATATTGATAATATTGAAAGAACAAATGGTGATATAAAAATTAAAATTCCAGATAAAATAAAAACATCTGGTATTAATAGGAAACAGCCAATCTTAATCTTACCAATTTATTCAATTAATGAAAAAATATGCGTAGCTTCTATTTTAGAATGTTATTTAGAAAAAACAAAAGATAATAGAGGTTCTGAAAAATGCTTATTCATTGCTTTGAAGGCTCCTTACAGAAAGGTTACATCTCAAACATTAAGTAGGTGGGTGAAACAGTCCCTTGAAAGTAGTGGTATTTATGTTAATATTTTTTCTGCACATTCAACAAGACACGCATCAACCTCAGCAGCAAAAAGAAACAATGTTGATATTGATACAATTAGAAAAACTGTTGGTTGGATTCCTAGTTCTAATACTTTTACAAAGTTTTATAATTTACCACTAGCGACAGAGAATAATGTATTTGCGAATGCAATATTGAATTGTTAGTAGGTAACTTAAAAAATATATGTATTTTTTTTTTTTTTTTTTCTCGTATTGTTATTGAGTTCAATAAATGTAATAATTTACTGATAATTTAGTTAATATACATTTACATATACTTGCCATAACAAACGTTAAACATCTACATATTGATCTCGAAGAAGAGGCGTGTAATACAATTGTATGATTAAACGAACTTACCTGTAAGTGAAGTTCAATCATAATTGTATGAAACGCCTCTTCTGAGAAGATCAAACCCACCCTTAAAATTTACCCTTTCAAAAGTTTTCTTTGAATTTCCCAATTTATTCATGTTATGGCAAGGCTTTGAAGAATGAAGTATAATCTGAAGAAAGACAATGATCCATATGCGACGGTATTCACATTTTTCATTATAAATACTTTAAAAATTGTGGGAATTAATCCATATTTGACACGAATCGAGAGATACTACATATTGATCTTCTCAGAAGAGGCGTTTCATACAATTATGATTGAACTTCACTTACAGGTAAGTTCGTTTAATCATATAATTTTTCAGTACAATCAATTATTAAGGGGTACAAAAGTCAATTTTTATCCTCCCTACTTTACCAGCCTTAAAAGTCTTAAAAAGTGAGTTATAATTAAAAGAGAACGCTAATTTATGCAAATTAAGGAGAACAGTTCCCTTCCCTTATTAATAATCAACCTCAGTTCAAAATTTGAAGCAAAAATATATATTGGTTTTTGAGTAGTCCCTTACCAAAATTTACGATGATTTCGTGCAATTTGAGGTTATACGCTCGACTAATTAAAAGGCATGTCAAGTTTTTTTGGTAAGGTTTTCTCGAAAACTAGTCAAAATTTTCTATCCTAGGCAGATTGATTATTAATAAATGAAGGGGACTGTTCTCCTAGATTTATGTAAATTGACATTTATTTTTAATTATAATTAATTTTATATAATTTTTGAGGTCGGTAACGTAAAGAGGATAAAACCTGGCTTTGACACTTCGTTAATCTATGTATCCTAATTCATAATCTGTATAAATTTCATTGTCCTCCAATCGTTGTACTTTCTTTAAAGGCTCTGTAGCCAACACAGTAATAATATGTTGCATATTTTCATCAGATTGCATTTGGTTTGGGTTTACAAAAATTGTTTTTAAGACGTTTGACGTTTCCGGACAGTCTTGCTTCTGTTTTGACGTATACCATGTTGTAGAATTGCTGAGAACAGCACTTAGAGCAGATATTATTTCTTTGTCATTTGTGTCAAGCTTAGAAATTGATCTATGTTCTTAATGACCACTAAAAATTAGACAGAATATTAAATTAAAATCACATAAATATATCTATTGTAATTATTAATTGTAGTATTTCGTTAAAGACGAATATCTAAATCTGGAATAAGATTTGCGATATATAATAATCTATAGTATGAAGACAACAGTACACATTGTTAAATAAATTCAAAAAGCGCTGGTTTGGCGCTACTATACTGATTATAACACAGCAGGTCTAAGATCATGCGCGCGCAGGGCGAGCAACCTCTTATAGTACTGCCGAGATTGCCGAGACTGCCGAAAAAGCCGAATATGGCGACGACTTGTTTTGTTTACAATAAGTATTCAACCACGTGTCCGAACTTCTCGTTGTTATTGTATTTATTAGGTAAATATAAATTACGTTGCATTAAAGCTATCAGCTGATTTGGCTGGTTTTATTTTTCAGTTATCTGCATCGAGAAACCTTAAAACGTATATTGACTAGTATCGACAATAGCCTACCATTTTCTTTATATAGTAGATTAGTGTCTATTGCCTAGATCATGAAACGAGGACACATACTTGATCATTGTCGAAATAGAGAGCAGAAAGAAAGAAATTAGGAGTATCTTTGACCATACAAACTTGTGAGTGTTATAGATTATAGTTTTTAACAAAACCGTATTACCTTCAATACATGTGAAGAAAGCAGTAGTTTTCATGATAGGTTTTCCTTTTACGTTTTTGACAGCTACGTACTTGCATGCAACATCTTTGGATAAAAACATCTTTAACATATTCACAATTGATCGTGAAATTACAAAAGATGCATCCAAGCCAGTTTGCAAAGCATTCGTCTAATTAAAATTAGACAAAATATATATATATTATTTAACAAATAAAATCCTATTGCAAAATTTTAATTTAACTTTTGTAACGTACCACAGCATTGTTCAATGTAGTATTTTGTCTTAGTTCATTATCAAACTTTTGAAATTCTTCAATAGATACAAATGGTATTTTATAATTAAATTTGTCGCAAATCTGTTGTACAGTTCCAATGTATTCTTTTGGAACATTAGTTTTTGTTACCATTAATTCCATATTTGTAATTTTATGATTAATTGATTTTATCTTAGTTTTTATTTCTTTCACATCCGCCATGATAGTAGACATATAATCTGCAATAATATTAATATTTAAATCAAGTAAAATTTAAGTTTTATTATATTTAACTTATTAAAAAATTATAGTACCTAACAAAGTTTGCTGGAAATTAACTTTTACACTTTTTGGTATTGAATTCTTACAAAAATTACCTAAAAAGTATTAAACATATGTGTCATTATTAAATCATATGTCTCATTTATGCATGTAAGTTAGTGTTAATCTTTTTTAACCTACTTGGTGATAGTTTCCTTGGGGAGTCAGTATCACCTGCCAAACTTGACTCTGGTACATAGTCTTCTTGACTTAAAGATGCAATGTTCTCAGGTTCTGGAAGATTGTGTTTATCTCTTCTTATGGATAATAAATTATTTTGTAATTGAAAAGCTGTGGAGCATAAAGTTTAATCAATAAAAATATTACTTTCTCAATTTTAATTATTAAACTAGTAACGCTTTTTGGCAAATGTGCACTTTTTGAACCTGAAAGAAGTACAAAATTCTTATTGTAGATGTTTTTTTTAATATACGTGTTAAGTAAATAAATGAAATTACCATCGGCTTTATAAATCTTAATTAAGTTTTCAAAACTATTAGCAGAAGCTTTTAGTTCTGATTTTCGTATCTGCTCCACAGCTTTCGTTTCAGCATCTGATAAATTATCATCCTAGCTTAAAGTTAAACAACTTTCCTTCTCTTTTAGTACTTCAAGCTTTTTCAATGCTTCCTCAAGAGTTCCTTACAAATAAAACAAAATAACAATACAATGTTAATTATTACACTTTTGAAAAACAAATAGATTAGAATATATCACTTACTTGCTTTCCCTCTAATTTTTACAGTATAAGTTTTCCAGTTATCTGGAACATCGGATAAATCATTTAATGCCCAGTTGAATTCTTCATAAGTATCAGCAGTGTAGGGTGGCGGTGGATAGTGTACGCAACATTTTTTATTAAGTCTGTTAAAAGACATCCACTCGTTGCGACAACATCTACTTTACGCAGTTGAGGTCTTCTCCCAGGAGATATAAACTCTACAACGTGGTATGGATAGTTTTCAGTGAAAGAGTTAGTGCACATTACTATAATTATACAAATTCATTAAATATTTTTAAATTAATAAACAATAATAAGTGCTACAATTTTGTAAATAAACGAAAGTTTGATACAAGTACACAGTAAATGGCGCTAATAATACATTCCAGCTATCATATTCATTCGCAAATAACCTTTGTAGATTGCAGTATTGATCACAAAATATGCAGACGATGCAGGAATATTTTAATCAGAATTTTTACAATAATCTTTTTGACAACAATTGCTATACATTTTCCATGCAATCGTTTTCTGCATTTTGATACGCAGACGATGCAGGAATTTTGAAACCAAAATTATTACAATAATCAATTTAACAACTTTTGCTGTACATAATTCTATGCGATCGTTTTCTGCATTTTGCTAGGCAGACGATGCACAAATTGTTACCATAAAATTTTACAATAATCGTTTTGGCAACTACTACTATACATTTTCCATGCAATCTCTTTCTGCATTTTGATACGCAAACGATGCAGGAATTTTGAAACCAAAATTATTACAATAATCAATTAAACAACTATTGCTAAATATTCTTACAATAATCAATTTGACAACTACTGCTATACATTTTTCATACAATCGTTGGTTGCTTTTTAAAAAACTGACAATGCAGTAAATTTTTTCATATTCAAATTTTTGCGAAGAACTTCTTTTAGTAAAACGTTTTTGACAGTATTACTACGCTTTTCATGCATTCGTTTTTTGCATCTGATATGCTGTTCAATGCAATCATTATGTGAATTACCTTATTTTACCCAAATCTCCTTAATAAAAATTTATATTGGCATCGTAGCTAAGCGCTAGGTGGTGTTGACATGGGCATCGCAAACAGTAGTTAGATGCAGGACTAGTTGGCTAGTAGACAGCAGGTAAATAAAGGATCCATTGTAATCGCAGTCTGCACTTAGTGGAAGATTCTATGAATGTTGTACTAAACTTCAATCCTAATCCGACCACTGACAGGGATGTACAAATTTTAGGGATCAGACTTTGACATTAACCTGGAAGTACCTAAAAAGTTTTTTTACATGAACTAATCATTTACACATATAAAAGAAAACCGATGCATTAATTGAAGAGTAAGAACAGTAACCTAATCTACAAACGCAACTCTCATAATTACGGTCAATCGGTTAATTTGTTATTCACGAGATAGTCCTACATCCTTCACACATAATTTGATTGTACTTCTTTAAGTAGAGAATAAGATCTGCATAATGGTTTGGCGTTAGGTATTATTTCCAAAGACAGTAATATGTGTGCAATTAAACATAACCTTTATTATGTGTATGCAAGGAGTACCTGAAATTTCTCGTATATGGACTGTTTAATTACTAATATAGACAAAAGCCAGTGTATTAATTGAATTACTTGGGTTTGGTAGATGATTAGTGGACGTAAATAAGGACAGTAACCAACCAACAGGTAGAGATCCTATGGCTACTGTAACAAGCAGTCAGACAGAAATTCCATTGCTATTATAGACAACTGTTCGAGGTCCAATTAGCAATTGTATTCAGTATTAGCTAGAGGATACAATGACATCATAGGTCTACTGTTAATTCGAAAATTTCATGCGTGTCGTAGCTATCTATTAGTAACTGGAGGTTACTTGTATTAAGAAAGACCAAATGAATTTCCATGACTTCACTTTGACATTAACCTGGAAGTACCTAAAAAACTTTTTGTGCATGAACTAATCATTCATACAAATAGAAGATAATCAATGCAATAATCGAAGATAAAAAACAGTAACCTAACCTATAAACACAACTCTCATAATTACGGTCAATCAGTTAATTTCTCACCGACAAGATAGACCGACATCCATCACACATGATTTGTTTGCAGTTCCTTGGGTAGAGATTAAAATTATGTATAATTGTTTGGCGTTGGATATTATTTTCAAAGACGACGATCTATATGGTATCAAACATAACCTTGAAGTCGGATGCCACCAAACACTGAATACCTGGGTATTTTTTTATACAAGAGCCATTGCATAAACTCCGCAACATTGATGTAGTCAGGAAAATCAACATCCATTATTTCTAAATTATCACTATATACCATAATGCTCACGAAAAAACACAACAATGTTTACAAGCCGTTTTGTTATCCAACTAAAACGGTCACGAGCAACGTGAACCTCACTAGTATCGACGCGGGAAGCACAACTGCGCATACGCGCACGGACTCTAGTCGAACGAGAGACTGACACGGCTCGTTCTATCACACTCACGTCTTGATTAAAGATCCTGATTTCTTATTAATTTTTACTAATTTTATAGCTTCCATTAATGTATAACAATCTACTAAATAACTATCAGAATTAAATAAAAACTATTATTATTAAATAATTTAAATAATACGTGAAATTTTTTAATTTATGCGATACTCAACGTCACATAACGACGAATATAGCCTACGCGGCCGGCTAACTTGACGACTTGACGCGCGAGCCGGCCGCCTAGGCCTTCAGCTGACAATTTTTCGTGTTTTCAGTACCGAGCAAACTGGTAATCGTGTAACGGCACACGAGCCGCGAGAAGTTCGTTACTAGTTATCCGAAAATTGCGCGTGCGCATGCGCGTACGTACTCTGGTATAGCGAGAGATATAGCTCCGAAATTGCATCTTACCGCTAGTATGATTGCGCATGCGCTGCATGCCAGCCGCTTGTTGATGGCCGTACAGACATCTGGTGCCACATAACACAAATATAATAGAATAGAGAGGTATATAGAGACAGAGAGAGGGAGAGAGATGGGTAGAGCGAGTGATTGATAGATAGATAGATAGATAGATAATTTTATTGCAACCTTGGGGTATAACTCTATCTGGTTGGTATGACTGACAATTACAATTCAACTTAAAAGTAATAGTTACAAAAACGCAAAAGAAAATAACTAAATATAAAGTACTTAGAATTACAGTTCGTAAGTAGCAAGCAGTAACATCGTATGTAATATAATAATAATTAAGTATAATTAATATTAGGAGTATAATTCGCATAAGATAAGGTTCACAATACATGAGTTTCGGATTAATCAGAAATTACAATATTCTCACGTAGTTTTCTGTTTTCCCATTCGCTCTTATCTCTATCAAGCAACAATGTAAATAAATCTCTCTTAAAACTAGTAATATGTTGTTCAAGGAATTCGGGTGGAGATAATGTGTTTATAATAGAAGATGCAGTGACAAAAAAAGATTTATTCCAAGCCTCAGTACGCGGTGCGGGATATGCTAGTGTCTGCGGTTTGAGACGCGCAGACCTGCGGTATGTTTGATCGTTGACTAGAATAAAGCGATGATACAAATAATTAGGCGTTTTTCTTGCAATAATAGAAAAAGTGAGTGCAGCTATAAAATACCCTCTACGACGATTAGCAGAAAGCCAACCTAACTTTAATCTGTATGGCGTAATATGCGACCTCCTAGAGATATTTCCAAAAACAAAACGTACACAAGCGTTCAGCAGCTGTTGAACATAAAGTTGACGTGTATTATCAAGATCATGGTACGCTACACACATATAATCAAAGTGTGGAAAAATGAGACTTTCAATTAAATTTTTCCTGAAATCTTTGGAAAGAGATTTTTTATAAAATCTAAGAGAGTGAAGAGTCCCATGAATTTTGCGGGCAAGATGTCTTGTGTGTTTGTCCCAATCTAAATTTGGGGTAATCCATAAGCCAAGATTTAACATTTCATTAGAATAATCTAATGGAGTACCCGAAAGAACAATTTTGTTCAAAGAGGAATTCGTGAGGGCGGATGTATATTGCCGACTACCCAATACCAAAACTTTAGTTTTTAGAGAGTTTAGCTTCAGCCCATTTGTTAATGCCCAATCGGCTATTGCATTAGCGTCCCGTTGGATTTTATAGATACCCTCAGATATATCACGGGGATAACAATGTAAATATATTTGGGTATCATCCGCAAATATCATATATTTGGAGAATTGAAGCGCACAAGGTAGATCATTAATAAAAATAGAGAATAATAGTGGACCCAAAACGCTACCCTGTGGCACACCCGCCCGCGTATATAACCAATCGGAAGTATTCCCATCATCGTCACTAACTGCATGGTATCTATTTGTAATGTAACTGTGAAACCAACGAATTACGGTAGCAGAACAGTTTAGGCTACGATAGAGGGAGAGAGGGAAAGAGATGAGAGCATGCAAAAGGCAGCTGTAGCCTCTAAATAAAAATATTTTGCCTTTTTATCGTATTTGTTTTCCATTGTTTTCCCGATTAAATAAGCTAAGAATGTCGTCATTCTGCAATACATATGCACGACTTTTATTATATTTCTTTACAATAATTCTTTATATTATCTTACAAATTATTTTTAATTATAAGACATTTATAAAAAATTAATGACATTGAATTATGTGAAATATGAAGGTTATGTAAAAATTATATATTGTAATTATTTATTTTTTCAGGTTTGTCATAAATAAGAAGAAACAGATAACAGATTACATTATATTATTATATTTACCTCTTAGTTGAGATAGTTGTAGAAGTATTGTTTTTGTTAATGCAGTAACATTAACAATGTGCAATTAATAATGTGCATAAATACATTAATCAAATGTGATTACATTGTAACGACTTGTAGGTCTTTTTTCGCGTTGTGATCTGCGCAAAGGAACGCTCTCTACGACAGGTAGATTCGCATTCGTCGATTGAGTAATGGTAACATTGGATTGTAAATCGGAATCTTGGCTCGCTTGTACATTGTTTGGAGCGCTTGGAGCAGACGTTACGGAAGTTTCATTTGCTATTTCTGCTTCTTCGCACGACCGCTGACAATCATCGATGATAACGGGCGGGCTAACATTCTTTTGTATAAGCGTGTGCCTATACGGCGCTGGGATTAGGTGCCACCTATTTCGCCTAATGACATTCCCCCTCTCCGTTCTAACTATGAAAGAATTCGGGCTTTCATGTTTATCGACTATTTGACCGTAAACCCGCATGTCGATAATCCATACATTGTCTCCGTTTGACAGATCCGAGAGTTTTTTAGAACGATGCCGCTTGTTAAAATTACGCTCTTGATTGTTTTTTATTTCTGTTTCTTTAGCGGCAATTCGATCATGTTCAACGAAAGTTCCTAATTTTGAATTTATAATCGGGATGCGAGAGCGTATGTTTCGAGAGAATAATAACTGCGCTGGCAAGTAGCCGTTTTCCAACGGCGTCGTTCTGTACGCTAATAAACCTAAATTTACATCTTTACATTTTTTAAAATCATTTTCGCGCATTTGACTGCAGCTTCCGCGGCGCCATTACTTTGAGGGAATCTCGGCGAGCTCGTGATATGTTTAAAGTCGTATTCGCTCGCGAAGCGGTGGAAAGCTGAAGCAAACTGTGTGCCGTAATCACTGCGTACGATCTCGGGGATTCCATATCGCGCGAAAATTTCTTTACAACGATCAAAAATTTCTTTTTCGGTTAAAGAATCAAGAGCTACTATCTCGAAAAATCTACTGTAGTAGTCTGTGATTATCAAATACCAGTTTCCGTGTTTACATAAATCTAATGCGATTTTCTGCCAGGGCCTTTCCGGAAACGATTCTTTTACAAACGGTTGCTGCATATTTTTCTTTCGTGAATGCACTCCGGGCAAATTTCTACGAAATTGCGTAATTGGGAACTACATCCGAGCCACCATACTGACTGTTTCATTCTTTCACGAGATTTATTTCTCATTTATCCTAGGTGACCTTCATGGAGTTTAAATAAAATTTCTTTTTGTAAGGAACGCGGAATGACTAGCCTAGAATTAAAAAAAACGAACCCATCGCAAAAGGAGATTTCGTCCCGGTGTTGATAGTAAGGCCAAAGACCATCCATCAGACGGTTTTTTGGAGGCCATCCCGATAACGTATATTGGTTTAAGGTAGAAGTAATATAGTCATTAGCTTGCTCTGTTTTTATACGGTCAAGAAGAGATTCGCTCGCTGGGACATTACTAGTTATTAGATTTACATATCCTTCTATTTCTCCGGTCAGTTCTTTGTCGATTT
>JANSJX010000642.1:0-20139 GCA_026168455.1 Theocolax elegans | reverse complement strand
TTTGGCGCATTTTAAAATTTTGATCGGACCACTTCACGTGGAATACCCCATATATATATAAACATATATATGACATATATATATGTTGAATTCTGAATCTTAGACACGACGGAGGCGGCGGCGGCCGCGAAATATTTATATATTATAAAGAGCTATAACATATAATATTAACATATATATATATGACATATATATATAAATATATATAAAACATATATATATATATATGTTGAATGCTGAATTCTTAGACACGCCGGCGGCGGCGGCGGCGGCGAAATATTATATATTATAGAGATATATATATCTCTTTGCGGCCACTTCTCAAACAATTCTAACAGTTTTTACCTCTGTAGCGTTCTCTCACGGGATGGAAAAAATTTCGGTCTCTTTCTATCTTCGCATCTCCTATGACGCTATCTCTTTTTGTTGCCATCGAATGAAAAAGAAAGTGGAAATAGCAAAATTCGAGAATCGGAATTCAGCAAGCAACTTTAATAACATCGAATTTCTCCACTATGCACTTGATTCAAACGGATTTATTGTAAAGTGAAAACTTATATAAAAAATAGATGTGAAGATTGTAATTGCATAAATAGATAGTATAATTTTAAATGTACGAAAATATAAAAATCTGAGGGATTAGTTAGCTGTATAATAAGGGCTTACGCGCCTGCATACTTGCGTGCAGGCGCTATCGCGCCTTTGATACAAGTGAACATTGACCTTCGTTACGATGTAATTTATGATTTTGCAAAACCTCAAGCTGATTGGTACATGATATTTAATGTTTTTCAATTTAGTTATCAAAAATTTTTCTTCCATGATTTAAATACCGAAACGAAATAATGTGAGGTATGGAAATAATTACGTAAATAAATAATTTTAATTCAAACTTTTCACACAAAATCAGCCAGATGATTCAGTGTGACAAACATATTCACCTGAAACTAGCTCCCTCTCGTGGTCACGTTTGAATTCTTCTATAAGTTTTACTTCTGTACGCGTCTCTCACGGGCTGGAAAGCATTGTTTCTCTTTCTATCTCTTGCCTTTCCTATACTATCTCTATCTCATTTTGTTTGAAGTTGACTATATATATCAAAGGGAGAAGACGAAAATTGAGGAAAGGAAATCAGCAAGCAATATCTTTGGGATTGATTTCTTGATTGTGCGTAAATGAATTCGTGTAAAACTTGTTGTACAGTAAAGATTAATAAATAAGGAACGTAATGCGTGGCCAATAGCACAAATAAGTAATGTAATATGAAGTGGTTAAAAAGTAAAATTTGGGGGGCTAGTTATTGTGTATAATGGCTCTCGCTCCTATACTTGCGTCAGGCGCTATCGCGCCTTTGATATGTGTATCCATTTTTTTTTATCATTTTTATTCTTATTTCATTACACTAAATTTTGGTAAAAGTTTTTATTTATAAATTATAATCTTATTTAAAAATAAACTAAATTTTTGTTATAAACCCCTGGTAAGAATTGTATCTAAGAAAAATAGGCTGTAAGCCATTAACTCGGTATGTAAAATGGCTAGTTCTAGTAGTAGGTAAAACGCTTTTTTTCACTTATTCGTCCATTTAATGGAGTGCCCGTAACCTTCAAATATTTTAAGCAGATCTATCGGTAGTCTATCTATCTATTTAAGTTGTGATTGGTCAAATTCGATCGGTTGTTTAATTGCAGATATGATTAGGCAATTGTTTACTTTCTACGAATCACCGTTCAAAATATATACCGAGACTCACGAATTTTTCTTAAAATCGAACCGAATCTATCTTACAAGCCTTTTCTTGGGCTAGAATGAGCCAGGCAACTTATTTCAGATCAAAATGCCGAGGAACCTATCTGTCTGGCTAGGAAATAGACTAATCTTGATAAAATAATGTTGTTAAAGCGTTTCATCGCTGGAATAAAAATGTTCACATTTTAAGCCCATTTTTTTCGAAACAAGCTTGTTACTACTAAGAAAATGGAGACGATTCCTACCAGGGACCCAACGCGCTATAACAGTACCTCCAAGGTGGTGTATAAATCTGTTTAATTTTTAAGGTGCCAAGGTAGTGAAGAAATAATACAATTAAACTTTATTTTAAGTATATTAATTACAAAAACCTTTTTCGAAATTAAAAATAAGGGGTTAGCGCGAAGCGTGCAGGGGGGCGTAGCCTAAAGGTCGTCCGTAATTTCTCGATTATTCCGGATCCTTGAAGTAACCCCCAAAAGTTAATATATGTATGTAAAAATACTGCAATTTTGCATTGACTGCATTAATATAATTCATTTTTAATGGTAGCAACTTTAATTCGAAAATTTAAAAAAAATAGATACTGCAGGACAAATCAGCCAGATGATTCAGTGTGACAAACATATTCACCTGAAACTAGCTCCCTCTCGTGGTCACGTTTGAACTTCTTCTATAAGTTTTTACTTCTGTACGCGCTCTCTCACCGGGCTGGAAAGCATTGTTTCTCTTTCTATCTCTTGCCTTTCCTATACTATCTCTATCTCATTTTGTTTGAAGTTGACTATATATATCAAAGGGAGAAGACGAAAATTGAGGAAACGGAAATCAGCAAGCAATATCTTTGGGATTGATTTTCTTGATTGTGCGTAAATGAATTCGTATAAAACTTGTTGTACAGTAAAGATTAATAAATAAGGAACGTAATGCGTGGCCAATAGCACAAATAAGTAATGTAATATTGAAAGTGGTTAAAAAGTAAAATTTGGGGGGCTAGTTAGTTGTGTATAATGGCTCTCGCTCCTATACTTGCGTCAGGCGCTATCGCGCCTTTTGATATGTGTATCCATTTTTTTTTATCATTTTTATTCTTATTTCATTACACTAAATTTTGGTAAAAGTTTTTTATTTATAAATTATAATCTTATTTAAAAATAAACTAAATTTTTGTTATAAAACCCCTGGTAAGAATTGTATCTAAGAAAAATAGGCTGTAAGCCATTAACTCGGTATGTAAAATGGCTAGTTTCTAGTAGTAGGTAAAACGCTTTTTTTCACATTATTCGTCCATTTAATGGAGTGCCCGTAACCTTCAAATATTTTAAGCAGATCTATCGGTAGTCTATCTATCTATTTAAGTTGTGATTGGTCAAATTCGATCGGTTGTTTTAATTGCAGATATGATTAGGCAATTGTTTACTTTCTACGAATCACCGTTCAAAATATATACCGAGACTCACGAATTTTTCTTAAAATCGAACCGAATCTATCTTACAAGCCTTTTCTTGGGCTAGAATGAGCCAGGCAACTTATTTCAGATCAAAATGCCGAGGAACCTATCTGTCTGGCTAGGAAATAGACTAATCTTGATAAAATAATGTTGTATAAAGCGTTTCATCGCTGGAATAAAAATGTTCACATTTTAAGCCCATTTTTTTCGAAACAAGCTTGTTACTACTAAGAAAATGGAGACGATTCCTACCAGGGACCCAACGCGCTATAACAGTACCTCCAAGGTGGTGTATAAATCTGTTTAATTTTTAAGGTGCCAAGGTAGTGAAGAAATAATACAATTTAAACTTTATTTTAAGTATATTAATTACGAAAAACCTTTTTCGAAATTAAAAATAAGGGGTTAGCGCGAAGCGTGCAGGGGGGCGTAGCCTAAAGGTCGTCCGTAATTTCTCGATTATTCCGGATCCTTGAAGTAACCCCCAAAGTTAATATATGTATGTAAAAATACTGCAATTTTGCATTGACTGCATTAATATAATTCATTTTTTAATGGTAGCAACTTTAATTCGAAAATTTAAAAAAAATAGATACTGCAGGAAAAAACAGGCTTAGCGCGGTGTATAATTGCTCACGTTCATTTAAACCAAATTGAATCTAGTCACTCGCGTTTGTTTCTTTTTTAAAAATATTTAAATTACCTTCTCTTCGGCCTTATTACTTAATTACTAAAAATAAAATAATGATTAGAATAAATATTTTCTATAGATAACAAATAGATTTTTAAATATAATTTTTTGCAGTTTTTATGAAGGCAAACTTTCAAAAATAATTAAATAAATTAAATATATTATTTGACTTACAGTGCAAATCTACAACTTAAGAAATTTTTATTGTATAATAGATTAAACATTAAATAAGAGTATAAATCTTAATAATAATATAAAACTGTAAATCGAGCGCATGGATAATTAATTATTCTAATTATTGAAATATACCTTTCTTTTTTTAAAAGTCTCACACGATAGGACATTTCTCGCGTTTTTGTGCACCAAATCAAACGTACTCTGGATAATTTTGTTCCTATTCATTAGTACTAAAACCCAGTCTATAGAATTTTATAGAGTATCTTGGTTTATATTTTGCCTGCCCAAAATATAAAATATTTTGTTAAAGAATGATAAAAATATTTTTTAAAACTTTGTTCTTTAGAGATACGAAATAGAACAGCGACTTTATTTAGCAAAAGTTATCAGAAAACTTTCAAGTATTTGCAAAAAGGAAACAAACGCGAATGACTAGGTTCAATTTGGTTTAAACAAACGTGAGCAAATACCCGCGTAAAAATATCAACTATTGCCACTATATTGCAGAGCAATGGGCAATAGTTATTGCAAACATATTGCCAATATGTTGCCGCGACAAGTATGGCAATGTATTGCCAACATACCGCCAAACAGCATCCTCCATATCTTTGCCAAATATTGGCAATAGTTACTATTTTATCATTTGTAAAACTATTGCCAATATGTTGGCCATACCTCATAAATTTAAAAAAAATAAAAAAAAATATTATCCAGCCGCGGGATTTGAACCTTCGATCTTTAGATCCGAATGCTGGCTCTTTACCACTGAGCCATTTGCATTTGTTATCCCGAGTAGAAATGCTAGCCAGGCCGCCTGAATTAGAAAACAGGGCCTGAAAGGCTGCCTGTTAAGGGCCGGGATACGAATGTAATGGAATTAAGTCAGGGCCTAATTTTTGTTAGTTTGGATGTGACGTTATAGTAAAAGTTATTTTTGGTAGTTCGAATGTGAGGTTAGTAATAGTATCTACAAATTATATAGTATTGTATATAAATTTTCAGGTTAGAATTTTATCAAGAGTTTTTTATAAATATAAAATGAGTAAAAAAATTGATTATACTCAGAAGCTTAGTTTACTAAGAGTTCGAAAGTACCGATTGAAAAGGAAAATACAATATATAAATAGTGAAAGTTTAAAAAAACACTTAAATAATATAAAAGTTTATGCAGTATTATATTGCTTTAAATATGTGAAAAGATTTAATTTTGTATTGTATAAAAAAAGTGCAAAGTTATTAATATTATATTATATTAAGATTGTTGTAATTATTTGGAAATTATGTTAAACCATATATTTTAATTATATTATCTATAATATTTATGTTTAATAAATATTAATGTCTTAAAATGCATTTTTATTCTATTTACAAAACCTATACGCACACACACGCACACACACACACACACACACACACGCATGTACGCACGCCTAATTAACCTTATATTTATAACTTTATATTAGTATATTTTGTGGTTTTTAAGATTACAAAGCTGTTACACATGTAAGATAACGTTTTTTTAACCTATTAACCTATACGGGCCATGCCCATGATCGACCCTTTACATGTGTTAGTTTTGAGATGTAAGACAACACATAAACTCGATTTCTATAGAAAAGTGAGAGAAACAGTAAACCCAAATCCCCGTCCTGTAAAGGTTAAAAGTGATTCGATGTTTTTAGACATTAATTTATTGAAAAAAGAAGCTTTTTTGAACCAGAAAATCCCCGTCCTCTAAAGGTTAACAATTAAAAACAAATGTAAAATAACAAATACATTCAGATTTAGTTTTACTACTAATTCAGTGCCTTAATATCACCTGAGCATACCCACAAAATAGTATTACATAAAACAGGCCCTGATCTCCACCCCATTACATTTTTTAAAGGTCCTTTACAGGCACCTGTTCAGGGCCTTTTAATATTCGTCAGGTACCTGAACAGGGCCTACTTTTTGCCTGGAAATCATTTCTACTCGGGATGAAGAGTTAATTTCAGGTTATAAAGAACAGTTGAATTCATAAAATTTTGGACTTAGAAATTTTTTAACCACACTTTCAACTGTTCTTTATAGCCTGAAATTAACCCTTAATAACAAAATAGCAAAGTGGCTCAGTGGTAAAGAGCCAGCATTCGGATCTAAAGATCAAAGGTTCAAATCCCGCGGCTGGATAATATTTTTTTTTATTTTTTTTTTAAATTTATGAGGTATGGCCAACATATTGGCAATAGTTTACAAATGATAAAATAGTAACTATTGCCAATATTTGGCAAAGATATTGGAGGATGCTGTTTGGCGGTATGTTGGCAATACATTGCCACTTGTTGCGGCAACATATTGGCAATATGTTTGCAATAACTATTGCCCATTGTTCTGCAATATAGTGGCAATAGTTTATATTTTTACGCGGGTATACACCGCGCTAAACCTCTTTTTTTCTTTAACCCTGATATTTTTTTAAAATCTTCAAATTAAAATTGCTATTATTAAAAAATATAGTCAACGCGGAATTGATACTTCAAGGATTCGGAAAATAATCGAGAAATTATGGACCACCCTAATATAGATATATGTTTAAATATACGATTAAAATACATTTTAAAATTTCCCCTGTGGTATAGAGATTTTGTTATATTGTGTATTACATGTTGTTTTACCGTATGATTTTTATTTTATACGTATTAAAAACGGGTTTCTCTCGTTTATCAATTTGTTTATTTGAATTTTGTCAGTTTATATGAATTAATTATTAATCGATCAATGCGACAAACATATAACCTAAGTTTTCGTACATTTTTAATGACTATAAGTTATAGATATGTTTATTTTTATATTTTAATACCTATTCTTTATCGTAAATCTATATACTACTACATGAAGCACTCATAATTTTTTTATTTCTAAAAGTTACTTATTCTATTTAAAACGTTTGAGAAAATTATGAAATATATTAAACGTTAAAACAACTATAGCTCTATAGTATTTCGCGTGATCAGACAATTTTTTATTAATGTCGTCCTTAATTTTTTTGCTTTTAACAAAATATGACTTTAAAGTACGAGTAAAGTATAAAATTATTTTAGTAAAAAATGATAATTCGTTTGAAAGATACTCTGCCTAAATCTCATTTTTTATTGAAAATATGCAGTTTTATAAATAAGGTATGTATACGTATATGTGCACCCTTCTAATATTAATATTAATTATTAATACTTTGAATAAATATCGAAATTTATTCTTTTTTTTTTATTGTGCAATGTAATGTACTGTGTTTTTATTAATATCAAAATATTCATGAAATAATGTAATATAATTATGCATTGCTTTAAACATAACTAATATTCGACATTTAAAAACTATTGGTAATTTATAAAGATGTTTGAATAAAAAAACTGTGCACTTTTTAGGTTAGCTTATTATTTAACCAATTTATAATACACTTTCTATAAAGACTATTGTTTTACAAAATATCGTGAGTATATCATAATAGAAAACCTTTTATCTATCACAAATACATAAATCGTTAAAGATATATCAAAATTAATTAAAGTAAAATATAAACTGCAAATAATTTTGGAAATAAAAATTTCTTTCTACGAATATATAAAAATGTATCAAAATTATTACTGAACGATCTATTGTTTGGTATAAGAGTGCATGTTAGTGTATTCCAAGATAATTCTAAAACTGTTAAAAAGTAAATGATACGCTATAATAAGGAAATAATCATTAAACATAATTACATTCATTATATATATCCGTTGAATCTCTTATATATATGAACTGTTGAAACCGTTGTCACGCAATATCGCTACACCCATTTGAAACACGCAATACCTAGGATGTAAAATAATACCATTTTGCAACAGCAACGGTGTCTGTCAAATAAGATTAAACTACTTTTTTAGTTGCACCCAAACAGTAATACTTATTTCTTCAGCTGTTCTTGCACACGCGCATCAGGTTTCATCCTCGTCAATAAATTGGAGCATGACCATTGCATGAAAGCCACCAATTATACTTCAGATAGATCGCGAACAAGTGGTTTTCACCTCTTAGTAATGTTTTCCATTACAATCTCCTAACTTATCTCTCATCTCTCTCTCTCTCTCTCTCTCTCTCTCTCTCTCTCTCTCTCTCTCTCTCTCTCTCTCTCTCTCTCTCTCTCTCTCTCTCTCTCTCTCTCTCTCTCTCTCTCTCTCTCTCTCTCTCACTCACTCTCTCTATTATAACTATTAATAATTATAATTATTATATAATTTTAATTGCAACTATAAATAATTTTTTAGAATCGATATTTTTTTATAAAATTAATTATATCTTATACTTTTAGTTGTCGATTTTTATTACTTTTTGTTGTGAAATCGAAAGTTTTTTACCCGTAAAAAGTGTAAAAGTTATTGTAAAATATTAATTAAGTATGAGGTACAGTTATCAGCAGACAAAGTCCGCTATTTGGCTCTGTTTCAATTCTTACATTGTCACAATCTTAGAATCAATTGAATTCTATTTAATTAGTAATAAATAGATATTCTTAATAGGATGATCGAAAAATGTGCCCATTTTTATCCTCCCGGTGAAACGCTTTTTCTACCAATTTTTAGCCATTAAATAGACTGAAATATAAATTTTCTTTTGTTCTGAGCTAATTTGTTTTGCTTATATAAACATAGATCAAATTTGAGTCAAATTATGTGCTATATTAAATGTCTATTAATAATGGACACGTAAAAATTATTATAAAATCGCATTTATCTTCGTAAATACTGAAAATATAACAGAAATTAGTTTTAAATCAGAAGAAAATATTTAAAAAACTATCCGAATCTATAGGAATTTTGAAGTTTATTCTTACCGAAACGCTGAAAACATTATTCAAATGTTTTCATTCTATAAAATGCTAAGAAAATGAGTGAAAAAGTATAAGTTATTTACTAATACCATTATTTAATTCTTAGTTCTTAGATTCAATTTTTATTGGGGGAAATTCCCCTTGAAGTCGTCCGATCAAAATTCCTCATAAAGCAAGTAATGCTTCTTTTAAAAATAATAAACTACGCACATGTACAAACATGTAGGAAAATGTAAGTCTAGAAAACGTAGTTTTCCATATTTACGTTGTTGTACGATTTAGTACATGTAACTTATACATTTATTCTCTCTAACAGATCCATTTTACAAATAATTTATAGTTTGTACTAATTACACAAAAATATACTGAAATGCAAAAATCTGTAAGATACTGT
The DNA here is from genome assembly GCA_026168455.1 of Theocolax elegans. Classification (NCBI taxonomy): domain Eukaryota; kingdom Metazoa; phylum Arthropoda; class Insecta; order Hymenoptera; family Cerocephalidae; genus Theocolax; species Theocolax elegans. Next base: position 10,826 of record JANSJX010000642.1, on the reverse strand, counting down.
TAAAATTGTCTGAAATATATATAAAAATATATATATGGGTGGAACTCTGTGAAATCGAAGATGAAAAAAATTAATATTGCTATAACTATGGGAATATGGTTTAGAGGAATCCAGTAGTTCTCCTGAATTTTTTCAGCATTTTTCGGGGCCATTATTTTAAGTTACAGAGAGTCAAAATTTACATTTTAGCACTTTTTGCATTCTATGCCCATTTTCATGAATTTGTAGCTCCCAGGGAGTGCATTTTTCACTAAAAACATAAATATGACTTTTTTTGTAAAATTTTTTGGAATTTTCATTCAAAGTTTTCTTACGCTTGATGGACTTTTTAACACTGCAGGGTTTTCTAGAGCATTCGATGTAATTATATCTATTTTATTATTTTTATTATTTTAAATTTTTTGAAGCATTAATTTTTCCTTATACACATCACCTGTGATTACAACGGCTTGACCTTTTCTGCTTTTTTTTAGATATTTTCTTAGCTGGATTTTCTGATTTACTATTTGAATTTACATATACTACATTTTTTTGAACGGATGGATTTAACACAATATTATTTGCATTGAAACTGTTAATAAGACTTTTTGTCGTACTAAAGTGTGGATTTGAAGAAGTGGTGGGCTCAACGCATCTATCAGGCGCTAAAGAATCCAGTTCAGGCTCTTGACGTGTGTCATTCTTGTCCAACGACTGTAAGCAGGAGTTCTAATTAAGACAGCGAATGATACAATTTTAAAAATTATTAAATACAAATGCTATTATACGTGTAAAAAGATAGTATGTATTGCTTACCAATAAGTTAATTAAAGGTTTTGCTTGAAGTACGTATAAATTAGGAATTCGAATCTCATCTGCTGTATCATCATGAGTATAATTGTTTAATGGTAGAAGAGCAAGTTGTTCTAGCTTCATTTGGAATGTGCTGATTGTCAAAATTTGAACGTGGTTTCGATTTCATGCTAGACACATGGTTCTTTAATAACCTGCAATAACTCTGAACTTCCTTTTTTAATAAGTACAATATTAAAATTAAAATTTAATTGATCAAAAAAAATAATAAAATTGCATGAAAATTTGACTGAAATTAAATTTATTTACCTGCATCATTTGTCGATGAATTAAAATAATTAGAAAAGTTTGAACCTTTAGAAGCAGCAAAATCAGCTTCTTCGAAAACATTAGCATCAAATGGATCTATTCCACACCGTTTAAAGGAATTAATGGCAATTTCCATTTTAGTCGATTGAACAAATACCTTTCGAATGATAAAAAAAAGATTTTTCAACGTAGGTCGATTGAAGTTGATTTAGTGGTCCATTGAATCCTACATCTAGCGGCTGCATCTTGTGTAGACAGTGATGAGGGACACATAATATTTCAACTTCATTCTCTCTTGCCATGTCGATAACTTGCATATTCTTATAACATATGTCGCATATCTATCAAGTAGGAGTAATACCGGATTTCCTGGCTTCGCTTGAGAAAATTGTATAAATTTACTGAATCACTTGGTGCCCCAACACCAGGTGCACCTTATAAGAATTCTTCATTTCTTTAACCCGAGGGAAAATTAGCATTAAAGGCATGAAACTCCCTGTTGCCGACATGCAAATTTCAACTGTGACACCGTCCCTTCTTCTACCAGCTGATACATCTCCAACTTGCCTTTGACCTTTTTGGCAATGATTTTGGTGATGATTTGGGCACAATGGATATTTTTGTTTTATCCACGTTATATATTCTATTTAGAATGAACCTGCGTTTTTATCCAAAATATTTCCCAGTATCTTAAAGAATTTGTGTACAGGTTCTTTATTGAAATCATGTGTCCTGGCAGAAGACGCGTATACTCTGCTTTTTTGTAAGACAGCTCGTGCCTTTTTAAGCAATTGCGTAGCCAGTCTTTACCAGCTTCTTCTACAATAAATAAATACATATTTAGAAATAAGATTTACAAAAAAAGCAATAATTTATTAAGTGTTTTTTGGTATTTAAATACTCACTTTTTTCATGATTAAATTTGTGAGGTATTTTTAACTTCTCAGCATACTCCCCACAGCAGATCATCAATGTGCAAGTTTTAAACATAATCGATAAGCGTTGCGAATAGCGTAGTGAATAAAGCGTTTGTATTTGATGCGTGCCTACGGGGTTCGAACCCAGGTTAGGAAATATGTAAAAATTTTTTCTGCGATAAATATGTGTAAAAAAATAATGTGTATTAATACTTAATAAATATAAATTCATAGTACGGCTCTTGGGATTACAAATAATTAAGTTAAAAAATTCAATTACTTGAAATATTTTAACAATATTTTGTAAATATTTCATGTAATATTTCTGTTATATTTTGCAAAAATATTACTGTAATATTTCACTAGACCAATTTCATCAATATTTCAGAAATATTTCTTAAAAATTTCATTAAAATATTCTAGAAACATTAAGGTAATATTTCAGTGGTCCTATGCAAGTGTATGTTTTTCATAAATATTTCTTAAAATATTATACTGAAATATTATAGTAATATTAATGTAATATTTCATAGAATATTACAAAGTAAGAAATTCGCGGACATAACAATATTTCAGTAATCTTTCATTCTAATATTACTGTAATATTCCGAATCTTAATATGAAATATTTCCGTAATATTACAGTAATCTTTCATTCTAATATTACTGTAATATTCCGAATCTTAATACAAAATATTTCCGTAATATTGACGCAATATTCTGTGCTATGTGGGTCATAAGCTAATTTTCTCACTTCAGTACCTTAAAGACCGACGAACTTGCTTCCATATCTTGCATATACCGCACTAAAGCTTCTTCTTGTTGATCAGTAAAAAAACGAGTGTACCCTATATTACAAAGAAAACTCCAGTACAAAATAGCTACTTGTAATTTTATTTATACTTAATATAGTATTAAATATTACTACTTACCTTGGGAGTGGTGATTCTCTGCTTCTTTCAAACAGCTGTCAGCATTTTTTATTTTCTTTCATTTGACAAAATACCCTTTCAATGCTTTTTGAATTGCTAAATGTATGCCAGTAGTATGACTTCAACTGCCTCGTCGAGTCTTTTTTTGTATACTCTTATCATTTTCTTCTATTTTACCGCGTTTTAAACTTTCATATATTTAATGACTAGTTAATTAACTATATACTTAATAATTAACTTAAACTAATTAAAAATTACTTAAAATTAATTGTAAAAAAACGTACTCTGCTTCAACTCATGTTGCTATGGCTTGATTTGCAGGTTATAAATAAACAGCTGATTGCTTCACAGAGTTTGCTGCTTCATCGCTGTGTACCATACTTGCCCGACCATAGGTGCCACACTTGCCCCATTTTAGTAGTTATTGAAAACGTTTATTAAATTATTAATATTCATATAAAATTATATGTATATGGGAGATTCCATGTGAAGTGATCCAGTTAAAAAATAGAATTGTGTTTTAATGTATGGAATCAGTAAAAAACTACTTGAATAGAGTGTAACTAAATTTTTAGACCTGAATTTCAATTAGCACCAGAGTTGTAGCCAATCCAAAAATCGAATTTTTTGAAAAAATTGACTTTTTGGCCATATTTATCACTTAATAACTCAAAATCTAACAATTTTTTCTTATATACATTAAATTTGAAAAAGTTTATTAATTTCAAGAAGAATCAGTTCAAATATTTCATTTATTTTATTTTAAAACTCTGAATATAGCTATAATCAATAAAAACCTTTATAGTAAAAAAAGGGTTGTACCATCAAAAATATTTTATCCATCCAAGAATCTAATTCATCGATGATTAATTACCTTCAAAATGGTGCAAAGTTTGAGTGCGGCAGAGCATTTTAGACAAAGTTATGGTGTTTTTAGGCAAATTTCTTAAAAAAAGAGAGCGAAAGCATTTTTATGAAGAAAACAAACTAACCATATACTTGCATTCAAACAATATGGCACTATTATTCCTCAATATTACTGAAATATATTATTTATTGTTAGTCACAGATACATTCTAATCTCTAAGTTCTTACAAACACAAAACAGTAGGTATAAGCAGTTATACCTGTTATATAATTGGATAAATACCTGAAACTTTTTATAATTCCAATAAATCCAATTATATAACAGGTATAACTAAAAGTATCAGACTTAAATAACAACTAAATAAAAGTATCAGTAACTAACAATAAATAGTATATTTTAGTAATATTGAGGAATAATAGTGCCATATTGTTTGAATGCAAGTATACGGTTACTCTGTTTTTTTCATAAAATGCATTTGCTCTCCTTTTTTAAGAAATTTGCCTAAAAACACCATAACTTTGTCTAAAATGCTCTGCCGCACTCAAACTTTGCACCATTTTGAAGGTAATTAATCATCGATGAATTAGATTCTTGGATGGATAAAATATTTTTGATCGTACAACCCTTTTTTTTACTATAAAGGTTTTTATTGATTATAACTATATTCAGAGTTTTAAAATAAAATAAATGAAATATTTGAACTGATTCTTCTTGAAATTAATAAACTTTTTCAAATTTAATGTATATAAGAAAAAATTGTTAGATTTTGAGTTATTAAGTGATAAATATGGCCAAAAAGTCAATTTTTTCAAAAAATTCGATTTTTTGATTGGCTACAACTCTGGTGCTAATTGAAATTCAGGTCTAAAAATTTAGTTACACTCTATTCAAGTAGTTTTTTACTGATTCCATACATTAAAACACAATTCTATTTTTTAACTGGATCACTTCACATGGAATCTCCCATATATATATGGGGTATTCCACGTGAAGTGGTCCGATCAAAATTTTAAAATGCACCAAATTTTGGGTACACTTTGCAAATGTTTTTCACAATACAGAAAAAAATTTTTAGGTAGTGGAATCTATTTGCTCAAAAGTTATTCTAACCTCAAAAAGTGAATTTTTCCATATTTTTTTCAACACCAGCTGGGTTTACCGCTATATAACTCAAAATCTATCAACTTTTACTATAGAACATTATATGTAACATTCGTTGCTAATTATATCTAGAATTTATTCTTCTGGGTTAGAATTTCTAATCTCAAGGTCAATGTTACATAAACTACATGTCAATATTCAACTTGAAAAAAGTGCAAGTGCGCCACCTTTGATTTTTTCATCCAAATGTCTAAAAGAAAGCTTGGAGCAATACCTTTCAAATGGTCTGTAGCATTTTTATGGCCTCCAATTCTGTAAAAAGTTATGACAATTTGAAGAAAGACAAAAATTCACAAAAATTAAATAGGTAATTCCCATTTAAATTTTTAAAAAATTTCGTGTTTCTTTAAATTGTTATAACTTTTTACAGAATTGGAGGCCATAAAAATGCTACAGACCATTTGAAAGGTATTGCTCCAAGCTTTCTTTTAGACTTTTGGATGAAAAAATCAAAGGTGGCGCACTTGCACTTTTTTCAAGTTGAATATTGACATGTAGTTTATGTAACATTGACCTTGAGATTAGAAATTCTAACCCAGAAGAATAAATTCCAGATATAATTAGCAACGAATGTTACATATAATGTTCTATAGTAAAAGTTGATAGATTTTGAGTTATATAGCGGTAAACCCAGCTGGTGTTGAAAAAAATATGGAAAAATTCACTTTTTGAGGTTAGAATAACTTTTAAGCAAATAGATTCCAGCACCTAAAAATTGTTTTCTGTATTCTGAAAAAGATTTGCAAAGTGTACCCAAAATTTGGTGCATTTTAAAATTTTGATCGGACCACTTCACGTGGAATACCGCATATATATATATGGGCTATTTCACGTCAAGTGGTATGATGAAAATTTTAAATTGCACCAAATTTTGAGAACAGGCTGTAAATAACTTCCAGAAAATAGAAACAAATTTTTAGGTGTTAAAAATAATTTGACAGAGTTATTCCACCATAAAAAATGGAAATTTTTCAATTTTTTAAAAAAGTTGCTATTTTTAAAGCCATTTATCTCAAAATCTATTGATTTTTTTGAAAAAACATTACTTTCAACTTTGGTTCAAAATAATCTTTAGAATTTATATGTCCGGGTTACAATTCTTGTTTTTAAAATCTCGAAGAGACAGGACTCCCGGAAATATTGATTATTAAAGAAACGCGACCACGCCACAATCGATTGTGATCTAACACCGCTCAAAAGATCACATTTTTTGAGAGCTTTTGAATGACGGTGGTTAGATTATTGGCCAAGACCGCTCGTGTAAGTTATGTCTTAAAATACATTAAAATGAGTGATTTTATGAGGTTTATGAGGATTATTATAGGGGGGGTATCATTTTATCGACTGCTCAGAATGTCTTTACTCTACGATTCGAAAAACAATTAATCATGAAATATTTATCCGAAAAATTTATTGTAGAAAGCAATAATAAAGAATCGTCATAATTAGTGACGTAACGAAAAATCGATCCGTAAAACAAACAAGTTTTATAATACTACGTTTGAAAATTAGACAAAGAAAATTTCTAATATTCAGAACGAAATATACAAAAATATAAGATCGAATGTTCATTGATTCGACAGTAATATATTACGACTTTCGATAATAGAGATGTTTTTATATCGAATTGTTATTACACAGAAAAAAAATATACCGATAAACATATATTTCGATTTCGTAACTGTACGATTATACAAAAATGTTATCATAAAAAAATTTGTTACCTACTTAGAACTGAACAAAAATTAATATTTTGTTTTCAATTTGTTAAGCAGATGGCAGCATGGAACTCACGAACGTATTATCAGAATAAAAGTTCATAAGTTATTTTAAGGCGCGTAGATTAACTTACTAATGAGCAGGATGACCATTTTTGGACATAACTCTTTGATGTTATGCAAAAAAAAAATTTCTTGATTTCTTTGGGAAAGGTTATGCACATTCCGTTTTTAGTACCCCTAATAAAAAGTTGTTCAAAAAATACACACAAATTTTTTCAAAAAGTTTCGAGCTATTTTGTTTCAAAACTGGCAAATTTTTTGATAAATTTTTAGTGATCAAAAAATTTATTTTGAAAAGAATAAGAGTATCTTTTTGTTAATATCTTAAGCACTTAAAATTGTAAGAGGCTAGATTAAGTGCTAAAGGAAAGAAAGCGAGTCTACGGGGAATAAAATAATCATATAAGCGAATAAAATGCATTTTTAGATGATTAGGATGAAAAGTAGGATAATATTGATGCACAGGAAAAATGAACAACAAAAAATAATTCACAATTTCAATGTAATTTCATTTGAACGCAAAATACAGAAATAGAATTTTTTAAATTTTTGAAATACATAGCTAAAGAAACGCATAAATATCAAATATTAACGTGATGTAAGGTAAGTCCGAGGACGTCATAAAATCATTAAGACAGGACATCAAACTCAACTTTAATCCTCCCAATATTACCAGCTACAAAGTCAAATTATGTATGTGCAAAATTTGAAGAAAAAATATTGATTTGGTTTTCGATCAATCCCCTATCCAAAACTTGAAGTAAATTTAAAATTTACAAATATATCAACTGAAACTGTCTAAAACTATCGTAAATTTTGATAAGGAATTGTTCAAAAACTAATCAATATTTCTGCTTCAAATTTCGCATATAGGTACATTATTAATAAAGAAAGTAGAATTCTAATTTTGCGTAAGGTGGGAAGGATAAAACTTGAGTTTTGTACCCCCTTTAAGTTAACAATTATCATATGGTAACTAAAACACTTAATTTAGGAGTAGTTTAGGTTTTCCTCGATATTGATGAACACACCATATTTATTTATTTGGCGACGTTTCGATGGATATCCTCCATCCTCATCAGGCTATACCTTTTTATTAAAAAATGATTTCGTTTTACAACATCTTTTAAACACAATTTTTACATATATAAATCTAAGTTACTTACTATTTCGTCAATATATAGGTATACACATATTATTAACAGCATCTCTGATGCATCGCTCTGTAATTGAAAACAATGATTAAAATAACAAACGTTTAACAATTTTTGCACAGAGATTGAGGTTATATATAACATACCTTTCCCCTATTGTTGTGTCCATAATCAACACAAAAAATTGAAAATTAAATAAATACTTGAAGAACATTACAGAATAAATTAACACATAATCACACATATTAAGCAAAAGGCAGTCAAATATTAAAATAAAGCTAACAATGTATATCACAGACGGTTCCCTAGTAGAATTTTGAGCATAATTGAAACGGTTTTTAAGCCAGAAAGTGACGAATTAGCAAAAAATGCTCAAAATATGATCCTAATATGATCAAATTACAAATTTTGTCTAACCTTAAAATGCTCAATTTCTACTAGGGTTAATACTGAAAAATTTGAAATATCACGTCCCCCGTTTTCAGAGTCACTTATGCGATCAATCTTAATCAGATCAACAACACAGTCATCCCCACCACAGGCGCGAAACTTCAAATTAAGTACATTATGTGTACTGATAAGTAATAAAAATTAATAAATTATTTATGATTATTTACAAGAGAGCTCAAATTTTTTTTTTTTTTTTTTTTTTTTTTTTTTTTTTTTTAAGACTAAATTAAAATTTATCCATTTCAATAAAAAAATATTTTTTTTCCCGTTAAAACAAATAATAATTGGTAATAAAAATTTAAAAAATTAAATTTAAGTAGTTAGGTATTTTATTAAATTTAAATATAGTAGATTAACTAAACAATTTTTATAATAATGAAGAATCTTTTAATTATGAACCTAAATGAGAAGAAATTAAAAAAACCAAAAATATATATTTGAATTTACCGCGTGCAAGACACAATACGCGCATCGATCAACACGCAAGTCAATCACTCACCTTATCCAAACATCTGATCGATATACATTGATTTGAGGTTATGTCATAGAGGAGAGATACACATTATAATTTAGATTTTAATTTAATACTATTGATAATGTCACTGTAATGTTGGCTAAGATGTCTAGTATCGTCTTTGCAATTGATCGCATTATGTTGCAGATTTATGTGGATCATTTCTGATAATACTCGTTTTTTCCAATTCTTTTCAGTATCAAGTATTTTGACGTGTCAAAATCTAACGAATGATCATATGCGAGCATATGTTCATTGATTACATAGTGCGACTCAGTTTTGTTTATATTAGCTTTATGTTCTTTAATACATTTACTTGTCTCTTTGTTTCACCCACATAACTAGCATTACAATCTTTACAATCTATTTTATACACTACATTAGTTTTAGTTAATTTGTCTATTTTATCTTTGCCCCTCACAATAACACCACCAATTTTATTATAAATTGTAGGTATAACTTTGATAGCTTTGCCCTTCATAGAACCAGATATTTTTTCATAAAATTAGGAATAAAAGGAATATTTAAAGTTGCTTTATAATTAGTTACTACTCTATTATTAACTTGATCATTGTTATGACTAGAACTATATTTTATTTTCTCTAATCTTTTTCTTACGTTATGATTTATAACATTTTTGGGTAACAATTATTTTTAAAAAATTCTTTGACTAGTTTAATATTGGTTCCATGAAATTTTTCATGTGCTAACAAAATTGCCTTGTCCACCAATGGTATATACCATAGCCCGCGTTCTGCTGTATTGTATGACTAGATTCAAAATGTAAAAATCGTCCCTGAAAAGGTATCTTTCCTATACCAATTAGTAATAACTATTCTATTTCATTTCTTATTAGTGATACCTCTAAAAAACTTATATACCATTATTCTCTTTTTCATGAGTGAACTGCAATTTCTCATGGTAGTTATTGAAAACTCAATTACAGTTGTTAATTTATTTTCGGGAATACACATAATTGTATCATCCACATATCTGTAATAGAACTGTAGAATAAAATCTAATTTTTGAGACAGTATTGCTCCAAATCTGTCATAACAATATCAGCAAAAATCGGGCTTACCGGGCTGCCCATAGGACTTTCCATATAGTTGTTGATAATATTTATTATCCCATTAAAAGTAAGTGTTGCGCATCAAAAATTTTACTACTTCAATTAATTCATGTAGAGAAACATTATGTATTTTTCTACTGATACACTGCTATACTGATACAAACTGATACAACGTTACCAAGAATTTATGGGCTGTCAAAGATACACAAGAAGGATGTACCACTAAGACCTATTGTATCTTGTATTGGTAGCCCCACATATAAACTATCCAAAATTGTGGAAAAAATGATCACAAATAGTATTAAGAAACCTAAATCTTATGTAAAAAATAGTGTCGATTTAATTAAAAAACTTAGCAACTGTGACATTCCTGCAAATTATATAATAATTTCACTAGATGTAGTTCCTTGTTCACTAATGTTCCAGAAGAATTAGTTTAAAGGTATTGAAAAAAGATACCATTAATAAGAAAAATACATAATGTTTCTCTACATGAATTAATTGAAGTAGTAAAATTTTGATGCGCAACACTTACTTTTAATGGGATAATAAATATTATCAACAACTATATGGAAGTCCTATGGGCAGCCCGGTAAGCCCGATTTTTGCTGATATTGTTATGACAGATTTGGAGCAATACTGTCTCAAAAAATTAGATTTTATTCTACCGTTCTATTACAGATATGTGGATGATACAATTATGTGTATTCCCGAAAATAAATTAACAAATGTAATTGAAGTTTCAATAACTACCATGAAAATTGCAGTTCACTCATGAAAAAGAGAATAATGGTTATATAAGTTTTTTAGAGGTATCACTAATAAGAAATGAAAATAGAAAAGTTATTACTAATTGGTATAGGAAAGATACCTTTTC
>JANSJX010000641.1:0-20145 GCA_026168455.1 Theocolax elegans | reverse complement strand
AGGAAGTGACAATTTTTTTGCATTTTCAAGCAGGGTGGTACACTACTTACAGTAGACGATGTCCAGATGACCCGGAGGTCACCCTGACCACCTGGACATCGCCTTCAGGAAGTGACAATTTTTTTTGCATATTCAGCAGGGTGGTACACTACTTACCAGTAGACGATTCTAGATGACCCGGAGGTCACCCTGACCACCTGGACATCGTCTTCAGGAAGTGACAATTTTTTTTGCATATTCAAGCAGGGTGGTACACTACTTACCATAGACGATGTCCAGATGACCCGGAGGTCACCCTGACCACCTGGACATCGTCTTCAGGAAGTGACAATTTTTTTTGCATATTCAAGCAGGGTGGTACACTACTTACCACCAATTAATTTGGATAAACTGAATGAAGGCTCCCCATTTTCGATGCACGCGTTAACTGCTTCTTATATACCCTTCTTCTTCTTCTTCTTCTGCTTCTTCTTCTTATTCTACTTTTACTTTTTTTCCTTCCTCGCTTCTCAAACCGAGTTTGCCGCAAAGATTTTTTTTTGGTTCACTTTATTTTATACTAGGGTGTTTGTATATAATATACATGTATACGTAAATATACCTTGTCGGAAGTGATAATTTGTTTATATGTGGAAAACTTGAATGTTAACTTGCGCATCGGGGTATACGCGTTTATATACATTATACTTCAATATGATTATTATACAGCCGGTTGTTTGCACCCAGATATATATGTGCACCGAGATATTTTTTTTATCACTCACTCCAGTGATAAATTATTTAATTATTAACTTACACTAATTTTCACCGATCGTTTATTTATGAGTCTGACGGTGTTTAATTATTTTTCAGTGTGAATAGTGTATACGTGTTTCTTCTGATATTCTTATCCACATGTATGGACGAGTGCATATTATTTGTTCTCGATTCCGTTTGTGAATAATAATTTAAAGTTAATATTAATTTAAAGCGTATTTGTTAATTGCAAACGATTTGATTATACGTATATGCGTATATGAGTAAATTCTCAGAAATTTTGAAATTTGTTATTAAAAAAAAATTCTTTTTCAAAGCACAGCTTTTAAAACCATTTTTTCTTGTGTAGTTAACCTGAAATAGCATTAGAAAATATGAGCTTATGATTTTTCAATACTTTTTTTTTAAACATCATTAATAACTTGATTGTAAAATATTGAAATAAAAATGTATTAAATCATTTTTGCATAAATTGTATTAATATTATTTGTCATTTTTTTCACAAAAAAGCATTTCCAAATTTTTATTTGCCCTTATAGCAGGATTATCATAGAGAACTACAAGTTTTAAAGTTTTGGGGATTTGGTCATATATGTGGGTGATTCCTCGTCGAGTGATTAAATTAAAATATTGAACTCCATTTAAATAAGTACTGCAGATTCAAAATATTTTTTGGAGTACAAAAGATACCATTGTTACTGCCCTAGTAGAAATATAATATTTGAAGGTTAAATAAAACTCTAATTTTGCCATTAATTGGGCATTTTTTCGGTATTTTATGATACAGGACACCGTTACACTTATGGTCAGATTTCTACTACGGGATGTGATTGAAAATAATTTGTTAGAAAGTTATTTAACATTAACTGTTTATCTCAAATCTATCAATTGTATTATATAATAATTAGTTACAATTCCACTTATTTCGGTCATACAGTCAAAATTAAACACTTAATTATTCTAGATACATAAAAATGCTCCCAACCCCCAAAAAATTAATGAATAAATGGACGAAATAGGTGTGGCTTTTAGAGAAGCAGTTTTTTCAACGAGGTAGTTTTTATTTTGTAATTTATATTCATTAATAATATAATATATATAATATATAATAAGTCTGGGCCAAAATCTTTTTATTACATTTTTTTTTTCATTTTTCACAATTTTGTCCGATTTATTAGTTATTAATATATAGTTATTTAAAAATGTAAATTTCAAAACAATACAATAAGTTATACCTATATTCTAATTATATATGTTTTTCCAATTTTATACAATAAAGTTAAATAAGAGATGAAATAGTTTAATACACCAAATTGCCCACAACTGATATAAATAAAAAACGTTTTACATTTATAATTCCTTGGTCTTCATTTGTACCCAAAAGGTTAAAATTATATCATGTCACTAGACGCGTCGATATTTCGTAAGGATACCTACGTATTGTTGCATGAAAAGGACGAGACGCAGTCAAAACGTTCCTTATATGTATAATAATATTAAATATTTGTTAAACACGTACACCACATGGGAATTCATTAGAACGTATTAGAGTGTATTACGAACGAGCGAGTGAAAAGTGAAAATAAAAAAGTGATCTAATCTGTTAAAGATGTACCTAATATTTCCTTATCTGAGCTTAAATAGAAAATAGATTTTCCAATCAACGTTCGGTTCGGTAAAAAAACAAAAAGAAGAAGAAGAAGAAGATAAGTGGCAAGCTATCGTGTATCGAAGATATCGGTCAGGCATCCCTCGGAAGATAAGGACGACTACGATGCGAGGATAATTATTCGTTAGCTATACACCAGTGAGAGAGAGGGGGGTAAGCTTAACTCGTCACGCTCGGTGTAGATGATAAATGAAGCCGAGGCAAACGCAATTCGAACGAGGAGGAGAACAATCAAGCGACGCTGCGTGCGTGTAACCGGGGTTAAGCAATTTGCTTATTGATTTCCTACCTGGGATCCTCTGGCTCGTCGTCGTCGTCGTCGTCGTCGTAGTCGTCGTTGTTGCTGCTGCTGCTTGTGGTGGTAGTGATGGTACGCAAACTCGGCATAGAATCATTAATCATCCGGTGGCTCGCCCCCGCGATACGTGTAATAAATACCGATCGCTGCTCAGATTCCTGGCCTCGAGACCGAGACTTCCGATTTGGCTCCGTTGACGTGTTGGATTCGAGCTGTTTATCCTCGAGTTTACGATATTATTAATGGGGTTGCCACCGACACGCGTATATATATACATCTTTAACATCGGCATTGATTTTTAGATATTTAACGTTTAGACGCGTGTACGTCTAGTGAATATATGGTATATGATTCGCGGTTGATTTTATGAGAATCTCGTGCATATCCTCCTTAACGATCTGTAGGATTCGATTTAGACATGTATCCACAAATTTTGTTCACGATCGTACGGGATGCGCAATTACTCGGATGTTAGTGAGATGTGGGGGAAATTAAGATTGATTTTATTAAACTTGCCATTTTCCATTTCACGTCATTTTAAATAAAAATATGTCTATATTGCAATAGGAAAGCAAAAATTGTTACTTATACTTAATCGAATTTAGTATTATTTAATTACATAATTGATGATAAAGAGTAATACGTCAAGTATTTAATGTAACGAATATAATTATATAGGCGTTCGGTAAAAAATGATTATGAAACGTTCTGAAAGTTGTATTTCACATAGACTCTACAGTCAATTAAGTACACAAAGTTTGTCACGGTATAATCACCATTATCTCTCTTATTTACACTACCATGGAGCAAGTGTAAACCAACGAGAATTCATAAAAGGATAGCGACAAGTTCAATAATCAACCCCTGTCAAATTATCAGGCAGATATATAACCTCAACGATATAAGGCTAATCCTGTCAATTTAAAGCTCCGACAAGATAAGTTATAGTCATATACATCACACATCCATTGCATCCATATTTTTCACTTGGTCCTAAATATACTACCCAACCCCGTATAACAAATTAATTACTTTCTAATTTTTTAATTACTACTAAATATACTTTCTAAAATATTAAAAGCAGTTTGATAATTTACAAAGTACAGCAATTGAGAAAACAAAGTTTTCTGAATCATTACTGGTGGTATATATTTTTGCTATTATACTCTTCACTGTAAATAAACTATAACAGTGTCGTATATATTTACTGGTAAAGTTAAACATAGTATTTTTACGTTTCTTTTTTACATAATTCCTCTTTTTTTAATAATCAATTATTTTTCGACTGACATACATTTCAGTTACAATTCTATTTATTTCGGTCATACAGTCAAAATTAAACACTTATTCCCAAAATATAAAAAAACCTCAAAACCTAAAAAATTACTACATAAATCGGAAAAATTACGAAAAATGGAAAATACAATACAAAGCAATTTTAGACACAGCCCAGACTTATACCCCTGTAGATAAATACGGCTGGCCTGAAAAAATTTATTAATGAATAAATATAAATTATAAAATAATACAATTACTTCCTTGAAAACTCTACTCCTAAAAAGTCACACCATTTAAATTATATCCCCAAACTATCTACACCACTAAAGCATTCACTGCAAGTGAAACCACGACCGCAATCGTGAATTTCTAACTTACGTTTCGATCAAATTTTTTATCTGCTTCATAGTTAAAATATGAATTCCTATTTTTTTGTTATTTACTTATAAATTTATTTGTATGTGTATATATAAGTATAGTAATAAAAATACTTGACTGCAAACGTATAGCACCTAAATGCGTGAGCCTAAGTTGCATTTGAAAAACAATGTCAATAATGCCGACTCTAATTAGGAGATATTTTATTGATGGTAGTGTCTGTTAACTCTTAGACTGCCGGGACTTGGAAAATTTCAAAAGCTTATATTTGTTCTGAAAACTGATTATCTCAAGTTCTTATAGATTAAAAACCAAAACAAAATCAGATGTTTTCAGATAAGTCGTAGTTTCAAGGCGTCATTGCAGCTCTCTAATGGTTCAATTTTAAATCTAACAATATTTAAAGATTTGAATGTAATGTATTTTTTAATCTGAATAGAAATCTACGTTAAATTAATAATTTATGCGCGTCTCTCCTTAAATAAAAAAGAATAAGTTAATTGCCAATTATATACTGAATAATTTTATAATAATAATTTTATTTTAATGTTTAACATAAAGTATATAGTATATTACGATACATGGCCAGAAAGTTGGATTCCTGGCCTGCGTGATATGACGGCCGAGGCGAAGCCGAGGTCGTCATAAAACGCAGGCCAAGGCATCCAAAATTCTGGCCGAGTGTCGTATACTATTTTTCTTCATCCCAGTCCGAAAGTATACAATAATATAATTAATATTAATTATTAATAATCATTACGACGAACAGAAAATACCACCCGATCTTACAGTATTTGTCTGCTACGTTTTCCGTAGCCATTTCAGAGCAAGCTTCGGATAACCTCGCATACGCGACCACGTGAGACGTTATATTCGATTCATGCTGTGATTTTTGATGCCCGCCCGACATTTGCAAAACCGAGGCGAAGCCGAGGTTTTTGCTGGTCGGGGGCGGGCATCAAAAATATAACAAACATACACATAAGCATGTATAAATTTATTGTAAAATCGTATTACTTTAGCAGCGGTTTTAATGCAAAGTTGCGAAACAGCGTGCATAGAAGAAGTCGACTTTACATTAATAAAATTTACATTTGTAGTTTAATATCAATTGCACTGTTAAAATTTGAACATAAAAAAATGAAACATATTTCTTTCATATGTATTTACCATCACCGATATTAAATCAATATTAAATTGATAGTGTGAAATTTGAAAATGACACGAAATAGATAGAATGAGCACAGTCTACATAAGTATCTATATATACTCTCGCTCTCTCTTTCTATCTCTCGTGTTTATTAATTAAAACAATTATACAAGATAATTTATACGGCAATACTATAATGCATTTTACATTTGAAAAACAAAAGTGCTTGTAGTAAATCAATTGATAAATTTAAAATAATTAGCAATGTTTACTTGAGAGGTTAAGCAACGCACATGTTATATTGGGAACTTTGCGGCCGTTGCTACAGCCGTTGCTATGCATCGATGCTGCGAAAATCTATGAGCCAATCAGAGCGCGCGAGACTCCGGCCGGCCGCAAAAGTCGCTCTTCCCGTATCCATATGCGGCCGGAAACACGTACTTTCGGCGGGGGATGAAGAAAATATTTTCACAACTTATTGTATATATATTAAAATTACAAAGAGGTGGTAAGACCTCACACATTACCGCATTTAGTACGTCGAATTGATGTACGCTAAAAAGATATGTGAAAAAAATTACTTGAGTTCAAATAAATATTTACTTTGGCTCGAGAAAGTAACAGATGTAATATAACCGCCAATAAGGACTATCTGCAATTTTGATATTTGGATTGAAGTTTCTATTACTGGATTCTGGCGACATTTTAAAATTTACAAGATTAACATTTCAAACCCAAAGGTAATAAAAAATTATATCATAGTTTTATCACAATTATTAAATAATTTGCATTACCTGTTTGGTAACAATCTCTTAAATAAAGGTGTATTCAGTGGGTTATTTCGAGTCTCTTTATCAAAATAAAGCTGATTGGTTATACAGGCAATCAATATTTGTTATAGCATTACAGTCGAATAAAGGTACCTGACTAAGTTAAGGTAACGCCACGTCTTATTTAATATACACGCTTACCAGACATTAATTGATTTTTCAAATTATCTTTGAATAAATCTACATATTTTTTCTAATGTATGAGTTTTAGCACAATGTATAAAAAATTTAAAAGCTATATTTGAATAATCAAATACAGAAATGTGTTATCCATACGACTCCCTTTAAGGGGATGTGATACTCAATATTTATCGACCGAGTCAATAGAGATGAAAAAGTATTCTGGTTAAATAAATAAGCAATTGTGGAAAATAAAGACATCATTGCCCTTCCTGTGAAATTTGATTGTTTGTCTTCATTTTTTAACGCAACATTATTTTCTTTGAAATTTCACACAGTGAAGATAATAGTTAAAGGAATGGCAATGATGTCTTTATTTTCCACAGTTTGCTTTATTTATTAACCAGAATACTTTCTTCATCCCTATTGACTCGGTCGGTAAATATTGAGTATCACATCCTCTTAAGAGTGCTCTATATACCCCGTCAGCGCCCTCTAGTCTGAGAAAAATTTTCTTTGTAATATTTAGCTAATTTACTAGAGTTAGATCCAAGAAAACTAAGCTTTACCACGTGTAAAATGACAATAGAGTTATTTAAAACGCTTTTGGATAATAATTTTAAATAATTTAAAAACTGAAGGTATGTTTTGTAGAGAGAATCTGATTTGTCTGTGACGAGTAGCAGACGTCTGTCCATCGCGGTATCAATTGTTCTCTATAAAATACGCCTTCAATTTTCCATAATATCAAAGTAATTGTTAGATAAATCTTTATACTATTTTATATGTGGGGAAACTTAATTTTCTTTAATTTGATAGTCTTTAATAATCTAAAAATTACAAAGAAAATTTTTCTCAGACTAGAGGGTGCTCACGGGATGTAGAGCACTCTTAAGGGAAGGTTAAAGCAATAACTTCATGTTTTGGCCACCTACAGAGGAGATAGGTAGACGGCGCTGCAGTCAGGTGAGTCATCATTCTTGTATTTGGGCTCCCATTCATATAAATTATTAATAATTAAATATTTAATTATGAAACACAAAAAATATTATTTTCTTGTATTATAAGTACTCTGCAATTATTTTCAAAATTTGAATATAAATTACGGATGCATCAAGATGTTCGATATAAAAAATGATAGATTTTAACAATAACTACCCCGCTTTGCTCTTGGTTTTTCTGTTAAACCGTTTAATATTTAGTAATTAATAATTCACTATCATCAGCGATCGAATATCTCACTTGACTACAGTGCCCATTATCTATGCGATTAGTTTAAAAAACTTTTGGTTTAGTCTCCCCTTAAAAAATTATGTGAATTTGTACGTTATAATAGAGTATTAAAAAGATGTCATAGGCACGCTAATTAGTTTAATTGTCCCCAATCTCAAATATTATTAAACATAAAAAGCATATGTGAGATTCCTATTAATAATTTATATTATTGTATGCTGAAAAGTGCATAAATATGTATTGAATGAACAAAAAAGGATAAATACAACACGAAGCGAAGATGACGACAATACCAAAAATGTGTAAATTGTCGGTTCATTTATCGTCATTTTCAAACTTTCTATAATAAAATAAACATTTATTTATTCGTTCATCAAAACTGCAGTTGTCCGGAGTTCGTTACATGATAACAAATTCATATCAATCTTACTTTTCGCATTTAGAATAGTATTAATGACGAATAATAAAAACTGTGGTATTATCAGTAAAATTTCCTACGACAACCCTCTCGCGCTTCAGCGCTTTCGTCTGACAAAAATTTTAGTTATCAGAGCTTGATCAGAGAAAACTAAGTTTTCCCAAGTGTAAAATGATATGAACGGTTTATTTAAATATATTTATGAATGACAATATGGGAAATTTAATGTGTGTTTGTCGAGAAAAAACCAATAATCACAATTTCGAGTTCTCCAGTACAATTGATGAATATAAAAATACAGTTATGAATATAATTGATCAATAAAATAATCGTCAGCTCCGTGTGTAAAACTTCAAACGAAAGCTACGCATATCCCATTTCCCTTATATAGAAAATGAAACTTCGTTCTTTCCCCCTCTATTACCACGAATTACACCGAGGTAAAATTTATTAGAATAGCTTCCAATTATGGGGGTGGGCATATATATGCGAATAACCAGGTGTATATATAAGTGAAAAGGCGAGGTATGTGTGTGTGTGTAAGGGGTGCGTGGTAAGTGGAAATAACGAGAAATCTAACATCATTTGTTTCGAGGAGTATAGTCGATCGAATGAGTCGCCAGTGTCGTCCTGTTCCGAGGATTATTAAACCACGTGTAAAAAAAGAACCATTCTTGGTCTCGATTATTCGGAGCGTGCAGAAAGACAGAGAAAGAGAGAGAAGGAGCGAAAGGCCCGTAGGAGATAAGGCAAAGGTATTGGTGTGCTACCAAAGCTGTAGCTCTGAATATTCGATTCTCAGAAATGACATAAGAGTATGGAGTAAAAGAGCCAGAGAGAGAGAGAGAGAGAGAGAGAGAGAGGGGTTCTCTTTCGAAATGACACTGTGCGCGGTGCGCATTTGGTTTCGCAGGGCGATAAGACGAACGAGGGGGAGAGAGAGATAGACCGAGGGAGGGAGGGAGCCCGCCCGACGTGGAGCATGCTTTTCGAGTCGCACGAATAAATAATCTAATTTACATAAATAAAACCGTCGACCAGCTCTCTGTTATGTCCTCCTTGTCCTCGTGGATGTGTATATATATGCACACACGCGACCAACACACCAGACTTTGTTCTTGTGTGTATATAATATACATTCGAAACGACTTTCTTAAGAATCGCCCTGACGATGATATTAATCGTTATAACACTTTTCTTCCACCCCCTCTCTATTTATATACCTATATACATATTATATAGGTACATGCATACCTTTCAATTTTCATGCTGCCTGGGTGGCTGAAAGGGCGTACACTCTTTTTTTCACCTCGTTGTTTCTTATTAGTCGGTCTTGTGGGGAGGCCTGGTCTATTCAAAGAACTTTGAGATATCGTTCTAGGGAACGTATATATACCGATTCGGTTTAATTGAACGTTCAAACCGAGATTCGAGAAATCGATTGTGGAAGCGTTGAAACGGGTGCTGTTGGTGAATTAGGAAAATACGTCTGCTTTCTTCTTTAACTTTTAATTCGATCGTAATGGAGTTTTTGAAACTCTATGTACGAGTTCGTTTGCAAATTAAAGTAACAACAAAAAAATTGTTAAATTTTGTTTTTTATTGTTGCGCGACACTTCGGTTGATGCAATATGTAATTAATGTAAATAAAATAAATAATTGACGCGGTAAAATTAACAAGACTTTAAATAAATATAAGTTTGTATAATGATTTATACTTCTTTTTTTTAACAAAAAACCTTTAAGAGCGAACCAATCTGAAATTCAAATTTTTACCTTTTTTATTGCAATAAAGTAACAAATAACACAAAATCAATGGATACATATCATTTAAAAATTTTCTGCTCGAATTAATAATCAATTCTTTTATTTTATTTCGGTGTCATAGTCAAAATAAACACTAGCTTACTTTCGACTATATAAGAGAAACGTAATAATAAAAAACTTACTAATAAATAAAATAAAAAAATTTTTTTTGTAAGATAGTTTTTTTAATTTTTGTAATTTTGTTCTCTGTTCGAGAATAAATAAATAAAGGGGACAGTTTTCAGGTTAGATTCAAATTTTAGAGAACGCTACTATAGCATCGATATTTTTACTTTATATTTGATGCTCACTTTTTCAATGCGTATATCATCTATGTCTGTTTTTAAACTACGGAATCGAAATTTCACAGGATATATTACCGGCGTCGATTAAAAAAATACGTATATGTAACAGCAATCGTATTTTACAACTGTTATTGTAAAAATACATTCTACGTGGGAAAAAGTACTAGTACTTATATTCAAAGTTATTAAAAATGTAACGTTCGCTTGTTTCTCAATTTTTATCTATATAATTTTATAAAAATTGCGAATCACATTAAAATTTGTATAATAATTTTTCCCAGAGTTTTCTTAGTCTACTTATAACTATGATATACTGCACTAAGATATCCACCCCAAACATTCAGATACTTTTTATACAAATTATTCTGCGCGTCCGAGATTATAGTTGGCGTGATATACACTTAATAAGATCAATAAAACGTGAGTGTGTAAATAAATATATATACACTCATCGCAAGAAACGAAATAATTTCATAAAATATATAAAACTGGATTGAAAGGACGACTGTTGGTGAACGAGTAACGAAGTAAGTACTGGTGTATAGGGCAAGTTTATTAAGCGCTCGCGCGCGTAAGCGGTGGTAAAGTGGAAAAGAAAGAGAGAAGACTGAGGAGTGAGGACGCGAGACCGAGGCAAATCACGATTCTAATCGATCAACTCGCACTCTAAGGGTTTTCAAAAGGAAACGGCACACCGTACCCGCAATGATATTACATATACATATATACATACCTCTCTCTGCAGTGAGTGGAGTGTGGGCACGGACTATTTCTCTCTTTATATGTTAGGTATTCCGTGGCGTATCCGAGCACCGAGCATAATTGCCCGACGGCGACGACGCTGTGTCCATGTGATATCTATGTACGTATGTATGTATATAGAAAAAATTATTCTTTAATTAATTGTCAGTCCGATTCACCGTTCGTCCTTTTTGCACGCGAGACAATTAAATTGCGAAACGTATACGTCGCACCTATTATATATTATATTACAAATTACAATTTTCCTGTTATACCTCATAAAGTGCGCGCGTATTACCTTATTTCCCTCGAGCAAACAAAATTTTAAACAAAAGAAAAGTGGATGATGATGCCATTTATTGAATGCGCGTTTGGCACTATCCCGGTTTCTATACACGCGCGAGACGTGCGAAAATAATACGAAATATCGTTGCGGGATAAATAAATATGAGAAGAAGAAGAAGGAGATCGATACGTCGATCCCTCTTTGTTCGTGCGCGAGTCCTCGCGTCAACGTGAATTTTGTGCGTAATCGGCCAAGATCTCTCTCTCTCTCTCTCTCTCTCTCAGTTCGGTTTCTCGTCTCGTCGGCGCTACGTCCTTTGATCCTTTGAGAAACCACCGAGTTCTCCTAGCGATCTAGACCATCGCTCTTTCTCTTTCTCTCTCGGTCTCGCGCCGGATCCTTTTTTCGTGTAATTAGCCTCTGCCGACCAGCCGATCGCGCGTCTCCTCTTCTCCTTCTCTTATCCTTGAACAAACCTCGCTCTCTCTCTCTCTCTCTCTCTCTCTCTCTCTCCTCTCTCTCTCTTCTCTCTATTTCTCTTTCTCTCGGTTCTCGAGTTAATTAAAAAAGCATAACTCTGTCGAGGAAATCAATTAGAGCGTGACCACCCCGACAAATCACCATAATTTTAACGACTCGAGAGGAGCGAGCTATTGTCGACCGACCTGTATATGGGTGGTTCTCTGTGCATCGAAGATGAAAAAAATAAATATTGCTATAACTGTGGAATATGTTTTAGAGGTATCCAGTAGTTCTCCTGAATTTTTTCAGATTTTTCTGGGCCATTATTTTAAGTTACAGAGAGTCAAAGTTGACATTTTAGCACTTTTTGCATTATATGCCCATTTTCATGAATTTTTAGCTCCCAGGGGATGCATTTTTCACTAAAAACATAAGTATGACTTTTTTTGTAAAATTTTCCGAACTTTTCATAAAAAATACTTTAAAGACATAAATGTATGCTGTCACACTCTTGTAAGCCATTTAAACCTTAAATAGTGAAAATCAGCAATTCTGCTCCGGACTCTGGTAACCTATACTGTCTAAAAGATGTCTTTTATAGTCAGAAACTGCCTAAAAATTCCAGAGTGGGTCTAGATCATAAGATCACTTACGGTCAAAATATCCGGGAAAAGTGCCGGAAATATTAATAGAAATGTATATTTGTGCCTTATAACGATGAATCTATTAGCATGATCATTGCAAAAAATTTGTGCACTTACCTTGGAGTGGTAGAAAAGTATCTTCACTTGTTTCAGTATCCCTAATCCCCTGTAAGCTCTAAAATATAAATATTATTACAAATGTAAAAAATTAATTTTTAAACTTATAATGCTGAATTTTTAGTTTTACATCCCTTACAAGAAGTATAATACTAATCTGAAGGATTACTATAAATATATAAACATCATTATTACAATAACTGAATAACGTATTTAATACAAAAGATATCTAAATAAATCGGATATATAATTATAATGAATATATGATAACGTGACAGTGACAAATTTGTGAAATCTAAACAATGTATTGCTGAATAATAATAATAATAATGTGATACTTTTATAGTATCCTTCAGATTAGTATTATATTCTGTAAGGATGTAAAACTAAAAATCCAGCATTAAATGTTTAAAATTAATTTTTACATTTGTATAATAATATTTATTTTTAGCAGCTTACAGGGGATTAGAGGATACTGAAACAAGTGAAGATACTTTTCTACCACTCCAAGGTAGTGCACAAATTTTTTTGCAATGATCATGCTAATAGATTCATCGTTATAAGGCAACAATATACATTTCTATTAATATTTCGGGCACTTTTCCCGGATATTTTGACCGGTAAGTGATCTTAATGATCTAGACCCACTCTGGAAATTTTTAGGCAGTTTCTGACTATAAAAAGACATCTTTTAGACAGTATTAGGTTACCAGAGTCCGGAGCAGAATTGCTGATTTTCACTATTTAAGGTTTAAATGGCTTACAAGAGTGTGACAGCATACATTTATGTCTTTAAAAGTATTTTTTATGAAAAGTTCGGAAAATTTTACAAAAAAAGTCATACTTATGTTTTTAGTGAAAAATGCATCCCCTGGGAGCTAAAAATTCATGAAAATGGGCATATATGCAAAAAAGTGCTAAAAATGTCAACTTTGACTCTCTGTAACTTAAAATAATGGCCCAGAAAAAATCTGAAAAATTCAGGGAGAACTACTGGATACCTCTAAAACATATTCCCACAGTTATAGCAATATTTATTTTTTTCATCTTCGATGTCACAGAGAACCACCCATTATAAGAGTACCGTATAACCCATGACTCGTATTTTTTCCCCCTTTTCACGTCGTTATTATACACACAACTACATACGAGCTTCGTTTCGACATTTGTTCCAAACGTCTTCTTCGTATACAATAATACGGTTAGAACTCTCTCTATAAAGGGTGAAAAGCAAATATCGTCGAGATTTCATGATATTTTTATGCTGTATGCTTCAATTATAACATTAGCCAGTATCTATAATAACCTTTCATTACAAAGTATAATTTATATTATGATCACGTAAAAATTTTTAGAATTATAGGATTTACAAAACTTTTGTACCGATTATAATTCCATAAAAATTAAATGCATCGAGAATAAAGCAGAATTACTGAACGCACTGAAATTATTTATTTATAACATTATTTATTTTATGTATACTCAATTATACTTTTTACATAATATCTCTAAATTTTTGCAATAATTATATGTCAATTTTATGTTCCATTTAAATGGATTTTTAATAGTTACTGTTAAAATTTTAGCCTATTCTATGAAAAAATTCCTGAGGTATATTTTGCGGTAAGTGCATTGTGGAAAAAAGTTAATAAAATCATAAAGCCATAAATTGATTAACATATAGTTATGTGACAAATAAATTAGCTATAAAATTTCCGATAATAGTTAATAATAATTCAATTTGAAATAAAATGAATTTATCGTTCGGTGATATGTGTATGTGTATAATATATAATATCGGTCTCTTCGAACTAAATGCTTTACTTTAATAAATTTAGTTCGGAGAGACCGATATTATATATTATACACAAATAATCCAATTTGTTTAAAAATATATAAAATGTTTTTATCTTGTTGTATAAAATTATTAACAAATTACTTTTTTCTAAATTTTAACCCAGGCTTGTCGCCTTACTTTTGAACATAATACGTATATTGCAGCACTGACGATTTTAAGAATTTCAATGTACTATTTTACGAAACTCTATTTTGTATAATACCATATCCCAAATATCTAATAAGAGGTTATCATGTTATTCCACATGTAATATTCAATCAGAAAAAACTGTAAATGCGAAAGGATAAATTTTACTACGAAGCAGGGTAAAATGTATAAGAAAATCAGTTCGTCCCACGTTTTCCACAGGGTAAAAATTATTAGAAAATTTCTCTTGTATAGTTTTTAAATAATTATTTCTACCAAGGCATTTTAATCAATTGATTTAAGAATGGAAAGATTCCCAGATTACTTTAAAAGGAAATATAACATCGTTATAAAGGGTTTTTTGATAAATTGAATTCCTCGTTAAATATAAGAAATAAACCATTAATTATGTCTTTTGGGGTTCACAAATCACATCCCGTTAAGAATTATAGCAGGTACTTGGATTCATATTTTGGATATCTCTTTTCTCAATGGATAAGTCAATCGATGCTAATAATGCGAATAATAACTTACCTTTAATCGTTGCCATGCCGCTGATTCTTCATCGAACATTCTCTTTTAAAATTGTCTTCACTCTGTTATACTTATACATCTCCTAAATACAATATTAAAATAAATCTACATTCAGGATATATATACATATATGTATACAATGGTATATTGTGGATGGTAAATGATCACTAAAATAATACACAAAACAGTCAATGTGTTAAATATTGAAATCACTTTTATTTCACTATATCGCGAGTGTCTCTTTTGTATTTTTTCATCTTTTTTTAATCTTCCTGTCCGTTTTCTTTTTTTCTCTCGGTTCTTCGGATAAATTATCATGTTACATTTATACAGTGTCCGCAGTTATACAATCAAAAAATCGTAATATTTCGATCGGCATAACCTCGTATATAATCTTAACAATTTCTACACGCTTGGCTTTCGATCGTTTTTTCTCTTTTTTTTTGTTCGCTTCACTCGCAGAGTTACACACACACGCACGCACGCACGCTTATACATACACGCACTCGCTTATCTTTCACGCCGTTAAATTAGTGTTTTTTTTTTTTTTAATAATATGCGTATAGGTACATTATTTACACGCTTCTCGTCCTCGCTTCGATAAATGCTATATAGAGATGCTGCTTCTGCTCCTGATATATACTGTACCTCCGTTACGTTTTTTCTCTCTTTTATTTTGTTCTTTACTCGGTATCATCCTTATATACAAATTTTTTTAATAAATTAAACTTGGTCGTTACCTCGTCAACCCTATACCCCCTGACCCCCCCTCCCTCCCTCTTTGAACACAAAATAAAAAAAGGACGATGAAAAAAAAATCGACTGTTTTTGTTACTGTTGTTACGTAGTTGTGTGTGTACGTAGAAAAAAAAAACATACGAAAAAAAAAAAAATTGTGTGCGTATATATATATACGAAGCGTTCGCCCGGAAGAGAGAAAAACCCTATGGCGCTTAGGAAGCCGTGGATATCAGTCAATAAATACACTAGCTCGATTCGAGAATTCGCGTATCATCATATAAATATATAGGTGCAATCGAACCTTCGTCTTTTTTATCTTCATTTTCTTTTGTTCACCTGTGTGTACGACCAATTAACGTAAAACTATATGTCATCATCTTCGTTATTTTACGAATGTCGGGACATATATATGTATATATATATGCGTGTCCGTAAAAATTTTCCCATTGTACAATTGGAGAGGGAGGCTGCGTCGACTGCACCGCCAACGAGTCGCGTTCTCGACACCGAGCCTGATCATCATCACTATAACTTTTGAGCATAATGATAAATATAACTATATTTACACTATTTACACACTAAACTTTGTTCGCAAGTGCACAGTTTATGGTTTGCTTTTTTTTTCTGCCGCCTTTGCTTTATGCCATTAAACACTTGTATGTTTAGCGTTACAATTTTCCTCTTCGTAAATAACATTATCCAATTTTTGAGTTACATTTCCTTTACCTTCTCGATCGCGCGGATTTTATTAATCACAATAATACATGTATACCGAAAGGAATTGGTACGCCTTATACCGCAATTTGTGTCGGCTACATACATATAAGTATATATATGTATGTGTATGTGAATGTGTGTATTTATGTGTATCTGTATGTATGTATACATACCTAATAAATTTTCGAAAAATGATTATTCGCATCGGATAAAATTTTCCTTTTCTCCTTAAACATATACAATTTGTATTTACGAAATTGCACGAAAAAACGTTTACACTGTAAATCATATATATATATTTATATATATACATATGTATATAGTGTAGGTGTATTTTAACGCGCTTGCTTGTATAGATCGATATATTATCAAATATAATATATGTACGCACAATTTACATTTCATATTTTTTTTCGTTTATTTTAAACAAAAACGATCAACGTTCGATCGACATCGGAAAATTTATTGCGTTTGGGTTGTAAGATATATAGGCCAAAATACGATTGAAGACAAAAAAAGCTGTAAAGATCGCTGTAAGTGACAGAAATGAAGAACGTGATTCTTTAAAAAAAATTATGTAATTATTGAAAATTTTTATTGCTTAATATTAAATTAGCGAAAGGCGACGAATTGTTTAAAATAGAAGGTTTGTGCATAAAATTTACAGCGACGAATCGAACGTTCGCTACTTCGTTTCACGGAATCATAGAAATTCAGATAATTATTTAATCGAATTGAATTGGTTTTGATTAAACCGAACGTATGTATGTAATGTATAATATTACATAATTTGACCAATTAAGAAAGAGGCAGGGAGAGAGAGAGAGAGAGTAAAAAATCACGTAAAATAAAAAAACCAGACATGATGGTAAATCGTGAAGGATCGTGTAAGCGCATGAAAATAAGATCGAGAGGCTCGGAGGCGAGCCGAGGTTATCGATATACACCGCAGAACGCGTGTCGCTGAGATCATCAGAGTTCGGAAGAAATGCCTTCGGTATAGGGTGAAAGAGGGAGTGGGCCTCGTACGTACGCGCAAAAAGTACGCCGCGTATGTATGTATACGCAAGAGAGAGAAAGAGAGAGAGAAAGAGTGTGAGAGAGGGTGGGGGTGGGAGGGAGAGGGCCTAGGGCCGGTGGCCGGGCGGAGCCATGAACATGGCCGCGGCCGCAGCGGCGTGAGTGTGCCTGGCCATCGCCGCCGCGATGAACGGCGGCACAGCTGGACTGCCCGGCGGTCCGACGCCCGAGAACATCAAGCTCGAGCCGAAACTGGGGTGCAGGAGCGGTCGCGCCGAGAGCCTCAGCTTCTCGATCTCAGCTTCCTGTAGTCGCTTCGCTTTTGCTCGCCGATTTTGAAACCAGATCTTCACCTGCAACACATACATTATCCAAATACGTTTATATATACATATATCTATATGTGTATCTATTACTCAAGTTTAGTTTTAGTTTTTCGTTATTTTCGATTGTAATATTCGAGCATTGTTATCATCGACTTTATGAAATGTTTACTTATAAGAGGTATAAAGGATGGTTTCACTATTAATCATTACGATTTCAATGCTAATTTTCTTATAATTATCTTCAAAATCGTTATGCACATTTTAATATTTACTATAAAATATATAACAAAAATGATGAAATTTTATTCGTAACTATATAAAGTATAATAATATTTACCTGCACTTAGAAAAATAGTATATTAAACATTGCTATGTATAGCAGTATATATAGTTATACTTGGATTGTTATAATTTTACTACATTTTATAACAAATATTAACACGAATACTATATAGTAATTTTTATTAGAATTATAACAACAAATTACTATACATATATATAATGTAGTAATTTTAATATACCATTATTCTCAGTATAACACTACTTTTTACGTGTAATATAATAAAGAATATAACACATTGTCGGAATAGAAAAGAAAGTTAGCATATCTATATACATAGTAAAATTGATAGAAATATATTCATATTTTTAATATGATTATTATTATACTAAATCTCACTATATATAATATTTAATTACTAATCAGACTCCAGTTGTAATTATTATAACAATAAAATTTACGATATTAAAATATAATCTATATATTATTTAGAATATTAAATTTGTTATACACTTTTTATATGTACGGGTGTGATTATACAAATTGAACTTGACGGGTCAGATATTAGGTATATACAATCGTATACGCGGTACAATATTTAATTTTGTATTCCGACAGTCCGTGTACTTTGATTACTAATAAACGATGTTCTAATTTTAAACTATCTGTTAAATATATTCCTAACATACTATATTTATTTAAATGTACTTTGCCATACATGAAGAAGTAAATTCTTATTCCCCGAAGGATAAAATATAAAGAAAAATATTCTTTTCCACTTATACAAAAAAAGAAATATTCGTATAATAGCTGATGTATAGTTATATCGTGGGCATAAAAATGTATCCTAAATATCCGAAAACCGAAAATTAAATAAATTCATCATTAAAAACCAATTAAAACTTTAAATGCAAATATATATATGGGGTATTCCACGTGAAGTGGTCCGATCAAAATTTTAAAATGCACCAAATTTTGGGTACACTTTGCAAATGTTTTTCAGAATACAGAAAAAAATTTTTAGGTACTGGAATCTATTTGCTCAAAAGTTATTCTAACCTCAAAAAGTGAATTTTTCATATTTTTTCAACACTAGCTGGGTTTACCGCTATATAACTCAAAACTATCAACTTTTACTATAGAACATTTATGTAACATTCGTTGCTAATTATATCTAGAATTTATTCTTCTGGGTTAGAATTTCTAATCTCAAGGTCAATGTTACATAAACTACATTTCAATATTCAACTTGAAAAAAGTGCAAGTGCGCCACCTTTGATTTTTTCATCCAAAAGTCTAAAAGAAAGCTTGGAGCAATACCTTCAAATGGTCTGTAGCATTTTTATGGCCTCCAATTCTGTAAAAAGTTAGACAATTTAAAGAAAGACAAAAAATCACAAAAATTAACATGGTAATTCCCATTTAAATTTTTAAAAAAATTTCGTGTTTCTTTAAATTGTCATAACTTTTTACAGAATTGGAGGCCATAAAATGCTACAGACCATTTGAAAGGTATTGTTCCAAGCTTTCTTTTAGACTTTTGGATGAAAAAATCAAGGTGGCGCACTTGCACTTTTTCAAGTTGATATTGACATGTAGTTTATGTAACATTGACCTTTGAGATTAGAATTCTAACCCAGAAGAATAAATTCTAGATATATTAGCAACGAATGTTACATATAATGTTCAATAGTAAAAGTTGATAGATTTTGAGTTATATAGCGGTTAAACCCAGCTGGTGTTGAAAAAAATATGGAACAATTCACTTTTTGAGGTTAGAATAACTTTTGAGCAAATAGATTCCAGTACCTAAAAATTTTTTTCTGTATTCTGAAAAACATTTGCAAAGTGTACCCAAAATTTGGTGCATTTTAAAATTTTGATCGGACCACTTCACGTGGAATACCCCATATTTAATTAGTTTTTAAGTTACATATAAATATTGTACATATAAGTATATAACAGCTATACATATATGAAATGATTCTGGGTTAGATAAAACAATTGAAAACTAGTACAATATTCTTTCTCAGTATACATCATTTTCATCTG
>JANSJX010000640.1:0-20155 GCA_026168455.1 Theocolax elegans | reverse complement strand
TGCATCAACCATAGGAAAACCGTAACGCCTACATTGGACCAGTGCACGACGCGCTAACGGCCAATGCACTCCAATACTTGGACGTTATAGTTTGCCGTTTGATTTAGCGACGAAAGGAAGCGCAACGCAAACAACTCAATGAGTTGTTGGAAAAGCGTTTGATCGCTCCGAATGCAAAGCTAGGTTGTACTACTTAGCTGAGCATGAAATTGATCTGGGCGGTTCGCGTCCCATCATGCAGCGTCTATCTAGTCTCTCAGGAGATCGAGCTGTCGGTGATAGCGATCCGCAACAGCTGTTCAAAATTGGCATCAGTGTATGCAAGCTGCCAGTGCTGCAAGCTCAGGCTGCTAAAAAACGACATGCGCATAAGCACTTCAGGCCGATATTATAATTCAAAACGCCGCGATGTACAATTTGCCGTGGGACAAAAAGTTTCTAAGCGGAATCATGAACTTTCGTCCGCTGCCCAAGGCATAGCTGATAAGTTAGCTCCGAAGTACATTGGTCCTTTTATTGTTTCGGCGTTGATGGAAAATGATGGAAAAGAAGCAGGTAAATGCCACATCAGTGATCTTAAACCATTCTACGAAGACCAACGGACGTATCTGTGGAGAGTAGATTAAATCGAGAGGATACGACGAGGGACAGCAGGATTAAAGCGCAGAGCGAAAAGATAGCCATGAGTCCAACGATGACACTGTAAGTGCGAACGCACTTCGTAAGCGAGGTAGGCCGTGCAAAACTCGGGTAATTGTTAATCGTATGACTGCGGTTAATCGCGACCTTCTAACGAGCGATTAAAAGCGAACACTAATGTACACGCGAATCCTCCGACGACGGAAATTAGCTCGGAATGCTGAAGGGGCAAAAAAGTTAGATTCGTCGAAAATTAAGGTAATAAAAGAAAAACGAGCTCAGCGCGATAAAAAGAT
Source organism: Theocolax elegans (assembly GCA_026168455.1). Classification (NCBI taxonomy): domain Eukaryota; kingdom Metazoa; phylum Arthropoda; class Insecta; order Hymenoptera; family Cerocephalidae; genus Theocolax; species Theocolax elegans. The sequence continues at coordinate 19,220 of JANSJX010000640.1, read as the reverse complement.
AATTCTAAGAACTTAAATTTGCAAAAATCTGATTATGTTACACGAGCGGGTAGAAAAGTTAAAATACCAACTTATTTAGTAAACTTTAATATAAAAAAAAAAAAAAATATTTTTAACGCGATGATTCGAGACCAATCTCTCGAAGGTGGGAGGATGTAATAACTCAGAGTATGCGCTGAATATTTGTATTTTGTACCGGTACTTTACGTACAGCCGAGAGCGTCTTTGTCGCGCATGCGTGAGATTTTACACGCGGCGAACACTTGGGGCCCGCGAGCATTCCGGGGTAACCGCCTCACCGACTGGTGCGAGTACGACGTGGTATGGCGCAAGTGTGTACCTCCATCTCTTTTCCACTAGTTCATCGAGATTTGTTCTCCATCAATAAACAGAAAATATTCTAAGAGTGCTTATTTAATTAATACCCGCCCAGAAACGTCGAGTGACCATAATTTTGTAGTGCAGTGAGCACATATACTACAAATTGAAATAATGAAACGTTCACTATATATTCAACTAGTGACAAGTATCTCGACTTTCGGTAAGTGCGGATATATATATATCAGTGTTCGGTTAAAAAGAGGTAGATGTAACTATAAATTCCCAAGGTATAATCTTGAGATTTACGCGAAGTGCCGAGGAGAATCAGTTTGTAGAGTGAAAAAAGGTGGAGCGAGAAAAAAAAAAAAACGAAAAAAAAAGAAAAAAAAATCAATCGACTAAAAGATTTCCCTTGGACCGCAATCCAGAAAGACGCAGGGGAATCCCTTAGCATCTCGAGGCGAGAAATACCCTAACCCCCACATGAGCGTGTCTCAATTACGTTGGTTGCACCGTATACATGTACGATTGGCTCTGCGTAAATAGTCATTAGACGCGTCGCGAGGATATTGTCGTCTCCTCGTCCCCAATTTCCTGCGACTTTTATATACATATATAGACAAATACAAACACATACAGAAACACACATTACACATGTACGTTGATATTCCACGGTGTTTTTCCTAAGCATCACAGCGAGATCAGTAGGTAAACAATGATAAACGTCCTCGTTAATATATAGAGACGTATGTATATATACCTTTCGAGGTTCAAGGTTAAAATTCACCCAAAGATATTAGGCGCGGATGTGGTGGACATGAGGTTTATTAAGACAGGATATGGATCGATAGACCGACCGTCTTCTTCTCGTACATATATATACGTCACAGATTTCACATTTATAATTATCATACTTTTCCATAATATACAATGGACACAATTATGATTGTACTTGCCGAGAACAAAGGTATCAAGCGAAATATTTTTCGCACGAAATACAACCGAGTAAACGTAACGATTCTACAAAGATGTTTCGTATACGTTTACAATTATGATTATTCGTTATATATCACCCGTACGTCTCTTTTTTTCTTGTTCGTGTAGTTGTTGTTGTTGTTGATCCTACACGTGTTATTATTCAGACCGTTTTTGTCGTCGTTTCGCAGACAAGGGTGTAAATTTACAAAGACCAAGCGAGTGGAGAAGGTCCGACAGAAGCATTTTATATATATATTCCCGGCTCATTTCATTATACGGAAATGAAAATATCCTTCTTTTGACACACGATTCCCGAGGAACGGAATTTCCTTACACGGAGAATAATTTTACTTCCTTTTTTTTTCTCGGACTTTTCATCAATTTTCTTTCGTCGCTCTCGCGCGTAAGTATACGTCTATGCACACATATACACGTTCCACCGTCCGAGGGAGGACAAATTCGAGATTAAAATTAACGTGTTTTACGCGCGAATCGCTTTTACCGATTCAATATACGCAATCTATATATTTTTCTTTTCTTTCAAGTAAATCAGAAACGCGCGTGCAAGAAATCGGTGAGTTAAAGAACGCAAGATGTATAAAAATTTGAATTGTCCTATATATATATATATATTCGCAAATAGAATTTTAGTTACGACGGACGTTTGTTAAAATTTACTTCAATTACCGCCACCCTCGAGCTTCAGAAACAAGGTGTCTTGTTCAATTCAACCTGGACACTGCGTTATATAATAGAAAATAATACATTTCTCTTTATTTACTCTTTTAAATTCGTTAAGTGTAAAAAAGTTAGTAAAACTGAATACGTGTCACAATGAAATTTTCTCTCGAATCAAAGAATTTTTCACTCGGAAAAGATAAATTACGTAATTCTTAGAGTCATTATTTCTTTATTTAAGTTTAATGACCAAATATGTAAAATAAATATAAATTTCGAAAATAAAACTTATTTTTATATTAATTTTGGGTTATATCTCCTTGGTCGTTATATTCCCGTTATATTCCCTCAAGAAAAATTTTTTTTCTAAAAATCGTTAAAAAATTAAAAATTTCTATAGATCCCTAAAGTTGCACAATCTTCGTTTACTATACTTTGCTTATAACTGATTGGTATCATATTTGGATTATTCGCTAAAGTTAGCGTAATAATGACATATTTTCATCTTAGCTATTTTTAATAATAGACTTTTATAAGTAATAACTGGATTAAAAAATCAAATTTGATCTGCACGGAGAAGGTTTTCTTAATATGGTAAAAATTGTAATGTTATTCAATTTTTGTACACATAAATTCTAGCACATATATAATAAATATTGATAAATCATTCGTAACATGTTACTGATAGATAATAATAATTTTTATAATAATTGTCAATATACAGTTTTCCGATAACGCAATAAAAAAAAAATAAACCGAAGAAAATTTATATTTTACTTCAATAAATAGCTATAAATTGGAGAGAAAAATCATAAGTCTAACAATAAGCACATTTTTTTGGCTATTTAATTAAAACAATGAATAGAATAATATTCTGATAGTATTCGATTCACTCAATTTTGACTCTGAGTAATATATCACTCGAAAAAATTTATAGAACGTATATTGCGTTATCTTGATAAAAATTGAAAAATTTAAGTAACCAGTAAGAAAAAAATTCATTTTTGACCTCAAAGCGTAAAGAAATTTCAAACGGAAAGTATATCCGAGCCGTAACAATTGTACGTTAAAATTAATTAAATCGTAACCTCGGACTTACCGTATAATTACATAACGATCGATAAATCTGACCGAGTAGAGGAACGAAAATGATCAACTCCATATAAATATGATTAGGTTTCGTTTGTGAAAGCGACGAATTATACGAAAAATGATGAGAGTCGAAAGAAAAAAAATTTTTTTCCTTATTCCCCTTGATCTTTTTCCGAATCTAATCTAAGCTTCCTGATGTGGGTTGAATTAACCTCGTCTCTATTTTTCCTTTATTAGTCGTGACATTTGGTGTGTACACTTTCTTTCGAATGTCGATGTCTACTTTATTATTTACACATTGTTTAGGTTTACGAGGGTTCCACTTTCAATCTACAAATGTAATTTTCGTTAAACATCCGATCTTACCGTTGCGATAATACCGCGCGTCTTACGTGGTTTATTTATGATTTTACGTATCAAGCCGTCGGTATCAATTATCTATGTATTTCATTACAGTCGAATGTTTGTACCGTCGGAAATTAACGAACGTATTGCATAAAAAAATAAAATTCCCTATATATGCAACGGTACAATTGACAATCAAACAAGAGAATGGAAAGAGCAAATAGAAAATCTAAACAAACGTGACCTTATATATGCACATGGGTAGTCGACAAAAACGAAATTATTGTTGTATATAAGAGAGAAGAGAGAGAGAGAGAGAGAAGGAAAATATTTCATTTTCTATGTACCAATGGTACTGACAAGCGCGTAAGAAAAGTCAAATATAAATATATGTGTGTGTATGTAATACTAGATAGAAAATCCCTAGCCTCTTTTAGTCGCGTATAAAATGTGATCTTTTCTAGATTTTCGATTGATCAGCTGCTTCTTCCTTTCTCTCGCGTCAAAGAAAATTTTTCCGAGATCGAGGCATTTTTATCTTGATAAGGAGTACGATTTCTTATTTTGTCTTTGAGCGACAAACGAAATATGGCTTTTATTAAGATATGCACAACTTTACATAACGTTTATTTTCAGGTTAGGTCACGTATATATACATATAAAAAAATGAAATAAACATTTTGTATATATATGTATATATATACGAATAGAGATTTTACGAGGATTAGAAAAATAAACGAAACATCGAAAATCCATATTATTTTATTTAAGTTCCTCATAGTTGCAGTTAATATTTCATACTGCGTGAAAAATTCATATTCTCGCGTTGGTGCAACAATACACACGCACACACACATACGTATATATATATATATATATATATACATATTTTCCTTGTGTATATCCGAGGGGTAAAAACAAGTCGCGCCAAACGAAATATTTAGTAACGAGGAAAATTCGTATGCGCGATCACGTTGATACTAACCTAAATAAGTAATCGCTTACGAATGCTAACGACGCGTAAATAAAAGATAAATCGAACATTCCTCCTTTTCTTTCTTTCTTTTTCTATATTTCGTTAAAAAGATTGCCAGATATATAGGATAAAAATTTTATTCTCTTTGTAATTTGTTATTTATTTTACTGATACTAAATAATTTTTTGTTTGTTTTACGAGGTAATGACAACGTTACACGTACATATATGTAGTGATAATTGTTACATCTGCGCTTGCAGACTGACGTATATGTATATATACGCACGCGAAGGCAAAGTACGTCAGTATACCCTGTAATTATAATTAATTTGTTGCGTTGACAATTATTTTGCAAAATTTATTGAAATATTAAATTGTCACATATATTATCGTACTGCAATTGTAAAAACGGGAGGTAAGATGCAAATGTGGAATAATTATTTTAAACCAACTTGATGTGCAAGTTCGCGAACGCAAGCGTCTAATTATTCTGCCGCAGTTGGTTGTAGTAATTTTACAAAAATTCGCCACGTTAACTGTCTGCGTAAATAATACTTAAATTATAAAATATTATACGTAATAAAATTAATTTTTACGCGTAAAATGTGTAATGGTTATTATACGTGAAACAAGGTCGACTATACCGTATTCAAATATTCAAAACGAAAAATTTTCAATTTTCCGCAATTTTATAAGTTCGAATCGCGATGCGTATTTTGAAATATATAAAACACTGGATGTATCAGAATAATTTATGATAATTTCGGTGGAAAATTGCAAAATAATATTTTAATCTAATAAAAAGCTTGTGCATATAATTTACGTATTGAATATGTTTGTGCATACAAATTGAATTTGACAATGATTATATTCAGTCCGATTCAAGGGAATAATCGCCTATTTACTCCCGAACTGTGCATATAAAATTTTTCACCCTAATCATTTAAAAAGTCACTTTTTGCAATAACAATTTATTTTTTTTAATTTCTCAATTTCTTCTTTATTCTAAAGTTTTTTGATATATTTAATTTGAAATAAAAAAAATTTTAACGTTGTAATTTATATAAAAAGGCTGAACTAAGTGTTCAAAACAAAAAAGAGGGTCTACGATGAAGAAAATGGTCTACGGGGTAAAAGTAATCGAAGGAATAAAATGCAATATTACTCCATTCGTAGAGGTTAATAAAGTAGAATTTTTAGATGATCATGGTGGAAAATATATGTACGTACAGAGTTAACATCCCATTTTCGAGAGTACAGTTGCACATAATAATTGCTACAATACGCGCTTTCACGACGGCTAATCAATTAATAATTATAATAGTTTCTTTTAAAAATGAAATTGACAAGTGATATCGATATTATTATTACTGCGATATGTACATTTAAAATAAAAATAAATAAATTCCGCGTATAATTGCATTGATATGTCAATTTAATAAAAAGAAACTGCGAAATCCTAAGTAACGTGAAAATGGTAAGGTTCTCAAGTTAATTTGAATTTCCATTCACGTTCGATCTGAAAACTTGGTTTTTGACACGTTCGATACTTTCATTAGCCGTCGCGTCAACCGTCGCCTTTCCTCTATACATATATATACATATTTTTACTCGATTTTGTTTACCGTGCCGTTATATTTACGCGACTAACGAGTTTTCTGCGAGATGGTCTCAAACGTGTCGCGTATATATATATATATATATCATGTTGTTAATTTGATATTTCTTAGAAATTTCTCTTACGAGTATCACGCTTACGCAACAATATAAATGTAGATAAACGTTTATCAATAATATTCGGATTTATTTAATAATTCGTAAAGTCGATTAGTATTAAGTGGATTAATTCGATTTGTCAGACCGGATCTTGATATCGACCACTCGAGTATTTCACTGTTTTAAATATTCCAAAAACATTTCAATTAACGAAAAAATACCATTTGTAACAAAGGTGTCTTATATTATTTACTTGAGAATTTAAAAAAAATAGAATAAGATAGTCAACGCGCAAATATTATACGCGAAAGGATAAAAGAAGAGAAAGAATCTGTGCGGAATGCAACCTGTTGATATTCTCATATAATGGGTCTCTTGATATCCGTTTTTTTTGCGTCTAATCGAGTTCCGAGTACGAAAAAGCAATCTAAGTCTCGTAATTAGAGACTTTGCGACCCCCTTTCTTTTTCTTCTTTTTCTTCATCTTCTCATTATACCCTTTTTTCCGTAAAGGAGACCAAACGCCTGAATCCACTTAGCAAAGATTTCGACGTCCCGAAATTTATTTGTGGATTTCCCCGAGTCAAAGTAAATCCAGGAAACTTTGTAAAGCGAAAAATTTGTTTGTCCCATCGATTAGAAGTGTCGACGATTCGTTTAATTTGCATCCACGGAAATAACGATAATTTGCAATAATAAAATCGTAAACGATCCACGTGAGAAAACAATGGTACTTGACGTATAAAATGTGAATATGTATACACACACACACACACACACACACACACACACATATATACATATATATATATATATATATATATATATACAAACTCACATAAATATCTTATAATATATTACGATATAAATTTGAAAATTAAAAGTAATGTATAACCTTTCGAATAAAGTTCCAACCATTAACTCAATTAGCACTACTCGAGTCATTTAAATTCGCGTATCTTTACGAGGAAGAAACAGTTCTCGCGCGCTCTTTCAATTAACATAGCGAAACTTTACCTATGCAAATGAGATTTGAGTATATTCTTAAAGCACTTCGACGTTAAAGCCTTAACAATAATAACACCTAACGACCGCACGAAACAACGAGATTAAAAGAAAAATAATAAGAAAGTGTACACGTTCGCGCTTATTTTTAGAGGCGACTAAGCGGTGAAATTTAAATTTCTATAGAGTGGAATTTAATAATAAATAAATTAAATACCCGTTTTAATTCGAATACCGCGACAAGAAAAAAAAAAAGAAGCGATATCGCTCTTTTCGTAATCTCGATTGTATACACGCAATAGCAATTGTTACACATAATTTAACAACTAGTTAACCAAAAGCGCTACGTGCGGATTATTGAAATAAAAAAAAATGGTAAAGAGCGCATTAAAAATTTTGATTATATCTCGTAAACTGCGCGCGGCCGCGTAATTATATGTACGTAAAGTAATTCGTTCGAATCGCATTAAATTTTACGTCGAAATAATTAATATCCCGAGCCACAAAGAGTGATAGTTAAATGAAAACTTTAAAAGCTCATTATTTAAGGTACTTTGATAACTGCGCAGCGCATTAAACGTCTTGTTATAAAGCTAATTATTGAAAAACATCTTGGTGTGTATAAAACGAAAATGTTCACGGTGAATTAGATGTTCGACTTTGTTCGCAAAGTCACCGTCTTCCAAATCGTTAAATTATTTTATATCTTTCGTATTCTACAAAATATTATATATATAGTCTGTTCAGTCGTTAACAATATTATCGACTTAACGAAATAATCGCACTGTTAATAATATATATATATTTGATGTATAATATTATTCAATATAATTCAAATTATTTTGACCTGCTATACAAAGATCTGGAAGGGTTTGAAACGTAGAAACAAGCTAGAAACCCGTTTGAACCTCGCACGTTTTGAACGCGCTGTCCGGTTAATTGTTTTATGATTTTATGGTTTTTGGGCAAACTTGTAACGATCGAGTTCGAACCTCGCTTTACGACGCAAAATAAGAAAATTTCCAGAGGTTTTTCCCATTTCTTAATATTCTACTGGTCATAACAGGTTTACTTAAAAATTTCCCAAATAATCAGCTGGTCAACAAGGCGTCGGTTTTCGCCTAAGCATTTTGTGAAAACTATAGTCAGTTCTCGTCCGACTCTCAAGCAGTCAATTTCGTCAGTTCGAAATACTATCGAGTACCGTCACATACCCAATTGTTGATCAATTAAGGTAAATCTGTACGTTCATAGAACAATTTTATGTTAAAAAAGCTAATAATTGTATATATTTAGACGGATACAGAAAGTATAAGTATTAAACTTCCTTTTAGCCATCTCAGAAAAATAAAATAGGTGCTATTTTTAAAGTAAGCAACAATCTAAGAAAAAAAAGCGGGAAGTACCAATTTCTGATCAGTAAATTTTCGGTACATATACCACTTTCTATTTAAGTCTACTAAACAATTATTGATTGTTTAACCTTCAAATTGTGCGTAGCAACGTTTAGATTTATGTAAATCTTATTATTTTATTGAAATAATACACTGATCAGAAATTGGTTCATGATCAACAATTGGGTATGTGACGGTATATTACTCTTTCGCCGCGCATAGTTAATTGGAATTATTATATTTTTCGCGTACTTGTTATTTCGTCGAGTGTTGTGAATCGGTGAACAAATATCGCGATTAATTATTAAAAAATTAACAGTGCGAATAATTTGTGTGTGTGTATATGTGTATGTGAATATATTTATGAGTATATATATATATACAGAATTCGTCTGATTGCGCGAATTCTTTGCTCATCATACGTATGAGATCTGTTATGAAGACTAGTGGTTAGTCACCACCAACGCGATTGTATATTATTTATACACGCGCCTTAGAGATATATATACATATATATCTAGTCGATCGGGTGTTTTTATCCGATCGTTAGTGTGAGGCTCAGCCTCCTCTTGACTAGTGGTTAGTCACCACCACGCGAGTGTCACGCGCATTGGTTATTAATATATATACATATATATGTATATATATATAAATATTTGACACAGATCACACCTTCACTTTAATTGAATTGTTAATATATAAAAATTTAAATAGTTAATTATACTTTTATTTGTATTAAATTTTCGAGGGTTTTTTATGCCTTTTTGGCTTTTTTCCCTCTTTTCTTTTTGAGCCAATAAACATGTATTAATTTCTGCTCAAATCAGTCTATTTAATTTATTATATAACCTGCCATTTTTTCCTTTGTCATTATACGTAAAAATATTAGAAAAAATTATAAATAATATCAATTAATATATAGAATATTAAAAACATCGGGAATTCTCCATGTTGGTGAGTTTTCGACACTACATTTTTAGGTGCCTCCTGTGAGGTGTGATCTTATTTATTACGATATTGAAAAACATAGTGAAGTGAAGTGTGTGTTTAATAAAAAATAATTAAAAACTAATATAGCTCAGCTCTTTAATATTGGAGCCATATTCGAATTATCCGTCACTTTCACCTGGAGACGCTGACATCTTGGCTGCTGTCGCTGCATCGCCGCATTATAACAACAAAAGATAAGTGTTTTAGAAACAATTTGTTCTTTCTTTTTTCATTATTTTTATTTTTAACTATTTAATTCGCATATCCCATTTTTATCATACATACATATAAATTTTGAATAGTTATTTTATAATTGGTATCTTAATATTTAATGATTGTGTCGCGCTTCCGTTGCATATAATTTAAACATCGCTTTAAAACATATTAAATATATTTAAGTGTAGTTTCGCATAGTATTTTATTTTGTTCAGTGAGTGGTTTCCTCGCGATTTTTAAAGGTGTAATTACATTTTTATCAATAAAAAATTGTTTTAACTATTAACAACATAGTGAATTAATTTTATTGTACTTATATAATCAATAACTATATTAAATTAATTAACAATGGCCCCGCGTATAGCAGTGATCACTCAAAAGCGCATTACACTTAAAACTCAAATTACAATGTTAAATACCGCGATTTCGGAAAATAAACTCGAAAAACACGTTGCTAAAATACGTTTGAACCGCCTTACAGAATTATTTAACGCGTACGAAGATATGCACGATGAACTCGCGATTTTAGATGGAACTAATGAGGGACTAGGTCAATTCCCTGAAATTCAAGAGAAATTTTATAATCTCGCGGGTATTATTGAGACAATGCAATGCGCGGGGACGTCTTCGGCCAACATTGCTCCCGGTGCGTCCGAAAATTCAACTTTTCTTGATAAACAACAAACTTTAAAATTACCGATAGCGGAGCTTCCGAAATTTAATGGCGACCATAATAAATGGCTTTCATACAAAAATACGTTCTTGAGCATGATTGATTCGCGTTCTGACATAGATAACCTGATTAAATTTTTGTATTTGAAAAATACGTTACACGGACCAGTTTTGAATAAACTTGCACGTTTCGATGCAAGTGCGGACAATTACAAAAACGCTTGGAAACTACTCACTGATACTTATGAGAAAAAACGTATTCTCATCGAAAAACATTATGACGCTATTTTAGACATTTCTGCGCTTACTACAGCAACCACGTTAGGTCTTTCGAATTTAATAGATGAAGCACGGCAGCATATGAGTATGTTAGAATCGTTACAAGTTGTACTTGATGAAGGATTTATAATTCGTGTATTAGAGAAAAAACTCCCGAACGACATTCGTCAAAAATGGCAGGATTCGCTTAGTTTAGATCTCGTTCCCAAATTTGAACAATTTTATAATTTTATTAGTGAGGCTTCATTTAGACTTTCGACATCAACTCAAGATATTAAGCGCGAATCAAAAATCACTCGCGGAAAACGACGCGTGGAGCTAGAGTCGCACTCGTCTAAGACGTGGAAAACTGAGTCGGGCGCCCGCGCATTCGTTGTTAGTCGACTTAACCCTTGCGCTCACTGCAAAAACGATCACGCTTTGTACAAATGCCCAAAATTTGAGAAATTATCGGTACAACAAAGGTGGGACGTAGTAAAAACAAATCATCTTTGTAGAAATTGTCTCCGTAGTCATTCCGGTATATGTAAATTTGCACGTTGCAAACGTTGTAATCGTTTTCATAACGTAATGTTACATTTAAATTCAAAGCCCGAAATAACGCGTAATACATCCGAAAATAATACTCTAAAAAATACCAATAAAAAATCTATAGATTGACTAGCCGTTGATACATTTAACACCGTTAACCGAACACCTCGATCACAATTAATAATGAGCGCAATTGTACGTATTCGAGATGCCGACGGTAAACTTATAGAAGCTAGAGCACTACTTGATACGTGTTCAACTGCACACTTTGTTACCGAGAGTTTTGCGCGAAAATTAAGGTTACCATTGCAATCCTGCTCTATACCTATCGGTGCAATAAACGAAATGCATACTATTTCTAAAAGCTGTATTAATATTTGTTTTTACTCACGAACTAGTAAATTTCATAAGACTTTAACTTTTTTAACTATTCCTAGTATCACGGATTATATACCTAATGAACCTTTTCCGCGCGAATTAGTTAAAATACCAACAAATTTACAATTAGCTGATCCACAATTTCACGTCCCGCGGCCGGTAGACATTTTAATTGGTTCAGGTGCTACATTATCTTTACTTTCAGTAGGTCAAATCAATTTATCAGAAAATAATTGTGATCTATATTTACAAAAAACACAGCTCGGATGGGTAATTGTCGGGGGAACTGATGGTAACCAAGAAAAGGGCGTAGTTTCGTGCAATTTAACCGAATTGACCAAACAAATCACAAAATTTTGGATAATCGAAGACGCGACAAATGAATCATCTAAATTGACGGAAGCAATATCATGCGAGACTCATTACACGGAGAATACGACGCGCAATGAAAACGGTCGATATATCGTGCGTTTACCTTTTCGTTATGGTCCACCCGACTTTGGCGACTCTAGATCTCAAGCGCTTCGCCGTTTTCGAACTTTAGAAAGAAAATTAAATTCTAACCCTAAATTGAAGATTGAATATAGTAAAGTGATGCAAGAATATATAGATCTAGGTCACATGGCTTTAATTTGTCAAAATGAAACGGTAGGTTACTATTTGCCTCACCACGCGGTCGTAAAGGAATCTAGTAATACCACGAAGGTTCGTGTGGTATTTGATGCCTCGGCAAAATCAAACAAAGGTTTTTCTCTCAATAATACTCTTATGGTTGGTCCCACTATTCAAGACAAGCTTTTCGAACATCTGTTGAGATTTCGTACTCACGTTTACGTTCTAACAGCTGATATTGCAAAAATGTACAGACAGATTCTTATACATCCAGATGATCGTAAATATCAGCGAATTTTTTGGTATAATGAAAATGAACTTGCCGTATACGAGTTAAATACAGTAACTTTCGGAGTTTCTTCTGCTCCCTACCTTGCTATTCGAACGGTGCAACAACTCGCAGATGACGAAAGTTCAGATTTTCCGCGCGCTTGCTTGATTTTAAAACGCGATCTATACGTCGATGATTTGTTAACGGGTGCAGATTCTCTCAAAGAAGTCTTAAAAATCCGGGACGAAATAATAGAACTATTAAAACGCGGCGGGTTTGATATTCGTCAATGGGCATCTAATCATCACCACGGTCTCGATAATATTGAACAAAAAATTTTTGATTTAGATCACGCAGTTCAGAAAGATACTATTTTAAAAACTCTCGGCGTTGTCTGGAATTCTCAACATGATAATTTTTCATACACTGTTAATTCATTAGACTTAACAACTAAAGTAACAAAACGTAAATATTATCAGAAATAGCTAAAATCTTCGATCCATTAGGTTTGCTCGGACCCGTCGTTTTAACCGCAAAAATTATAATGCAAGATTGCTGGAAGGAAAATATTAACTGGGATGAATCGGTATCACAAAAATTACATTCAAAATGGGTTGCATTTGCAAGTCAATTAGATCTCTTGAAAAACGTGTCTATACCTCGTTATTTGTCACTAAAAAATTCAAATAATATCGAAATACATGGTTTTTGTGACGCGAGTCAAGTCGGTTTCGGCGCATGTTTATACGTACGATCAAGCAAATCTAACGGTTCTACTTTAATTCGACTTTCATGCGCAAAATCTCGAGTTGCACCTCTAAAACCGATGACAATTCCTCGAATGGAACTATGTGGTGCGCTAACATTGGTTCGACTTTTTAAGGAAGCTCGTTCAGCCTTTCACTGGCCTATCCATCGAATCATATTCTGGTCAGATTCGACTATTGTTCTTCAATGGCTAAAAAAATCACCTCAAGTTTTAAAGGTATTTGAAGCAAATCGGGTATCTGAAATACAAACTCTCGGTGATCGGGTCGAATGGCGACATGTACGAACTAGCGACAATCCCGCTGATTATTTGTCACGAGGACAATCACCCGCAGATTTTTTGAAAAATCCGACTTGGTTTATAGGTCCAACTTGGTTAAAACAGCCTGAAAATACTTGGCCCATAAGTGTAGAGTCTGTTCTTTCGGAATTGCCGGGTTTGCGAAAAAATGTGTGTTTACTTTTAAAACCGGTCCCGTGTGATATATTCCAGCGTTTTTCTTCATATTCAACCTTAATTAATACTATCGCATTTTGTCTACGATTACGTCGATCAAATACTTATAAAACTAAAAATATTAATATACAAGAGAAACTCGAAACTGAAAGAAAATTCTAAAAATAATTCAGCGGGAACAATATTATGAAGAAATCGAACGAATTTCAAAAAACGGAAACGGAAAAGACACCAGACTCACATCTTTTAATCCTTTTCTTGATGAATACGGATTGCTTCGTGTCGGCGGTAGATTACATAACGCAACAATATCCGATAATCAAAAATATCCAATACTTTTGCCATCATATCATTATGTAACTGACCTCATAATTACCGAAATTCATCACAATAGTTATCACGCCGGGATTCAAAGTACTTTATGCACGATTCGACACCGTTTTTGGTTACTTAACGGAAAAAATCAAGTCAGAAAAATAATACGCCGTTGCATAACTTGTATTCGACATAGGCCCACCCCATTACAAAGCAAAATGGGAGATTTACCGAAGTCGCGAGTAGAAGAAACGGCCGCCTTTGTACATACTGGTATAGATTTTTTCGGTCCACTTTTTATTAAGGAAAAGAAACATCGTAATCGAAATAGAATTAAGGCTTACGGTTGTGTTTTTATTTGTATGGCTACAAAGGCAGTACACATAGAAATCGTTAGTGACTTAACAACAGAAGGATTTTTAGGGGCATTTAGAAGATTTATCGGTCGCCGAGCGATTCCGACACACGTATATTCAGATAACGGAACTAATTTCATCGGAGCAAACAATCAGCTTCGCGAATTATATTCATTATTTCATTCAGAGCAATTTCGAGAGAATGTAGACAATTACGCGATACGTAAGAATATTTCTTGGCATTTTAATCCTCCTTTATCTCCCCATTTCGGCGGTATTTGGGAAGCAGCTGTCAAGTCATTTAAACATCATTTTAGACGTGTCATAGGCAATCAGCTTCTTACTTTCGAAGAAATTAATACCTTAGCTATCGAAATCGAAGCTATTTTAAATTCAAGACCTTTATGTTCAATTTCTAGCGATCCAAATGATCCGCTCGCGCTAACTCCCGCGCACCTTTTAGTTGGACGCCCACTTACTATGCTGCCCGAAGATAATTATCTTTCTGTTCCAGAAAATCGACTTTCTGTGTGGCGATTCATCACTAAAGTTCGTCAAGATTTTTGGAAAAGATGGCATTTGGAATATCTTGGCGAACTCCAAAAACGTCAAAAATGGTTAGACAACAAGGGTGAAATTAAAAAAGGCTCGATTGTCATTATCATTGATAAAAATCAACCGTGTATGCGATGGCAGCTAGGACTGGTCTCAGATGTTCATCCAGGAAGTGACGGAATAATCAGAGTTGCTACTATCAAAACAGCTCAAGGCGTTTTCAAAAGAAATATAACTCAGTTGTGTCTATTACCCGATGTAGCATAAGTCATATAATTGCAATGTACACAATGATCTATAATAATTATGCTATTTATACATGCGTACACATTTACACTTATGGATACACACACATCTTTGCTCGCTTCCCTCGCAACGGGGGGAGTATGTTCAGTCGTTAACAATATTATCGACTTAACGAAATAATCGCACTGTTAATAATATATATATATTTGATGTATAATATTATTCAATATAATTCAAATTATTTTGACCTGCTATACAAAGATCTGGAAGGGTTTGAAACGTAGAAACAAGCTAGAAACCCGTTTGAACCTCGCACGTTTTGAACGCGCTGTCCGGTTAATTGTTTTATGATTTTATGGTTTTTGGGCAAACTTGTAACGATCGAGTTCGAACCTCGCTTTACGACGCAAAATAAGAAAATTTCCAGAGGTTTTTCCCATTTCTTAATATTCTACTGGTCATAACAGGTTTACTTAAAAATTTCCCAAATAATCAGCTGGTCAACAAGGCGTCGGTTTTCGCCTAAGCATTTTGTGAAAACTATAGTCAGTTCTCGTCCGACTCTCAAGCAGTCAATTTCGTCAGTTCGAAATACTATCGAGTATATTACTCTTTCGCCGCGCATAGTTAATTGGAATTATTATATTTTTCGCGTACTTGTTATTTCGTCGAGTGTTGTGAATCGGTGAACAAATATCGCGATTAATTATTAAAAAATTAACAGTGCGAATAATTTGTGTGTGTGTATATGTGTATGTGAATATATTTATGAGTATATATATATATACAGAATTCGTCTGATTGCGCGAATTCTTTGCTCATCATACGTATGAGATCTGTTATGAAGACTAGTGGTTAGTCACCACCAACGCGATTGTATATTATTTATACACGCGCCTTAGAGATATATATACATATATATCTAGTCGATCGGGTGTTTTTATCCGATCGTTAGTGTGAGGCTCAGCCTCCTCTTGACTAGTGGTTAGTCACCACCACGCGAGTGTCACGCGCATTGGTTATTAATATATATACATATATATGTATATATATATAAATATTTGACACAGATCACACCTTCACTTTAATTGAATTGTTAATATATAAAAATTTAAATAGTTAATTATACTTTTATTTGTATTAAATTTTCGAGGGTTTTTTATGCCTTTTTGGCTTTTTCCCTCTTTTCTTTTTGAGCCAATAAACATGTATTAATTTCTGCTCAAATCAGTCTATTTAATTTATTATATAACCTGCCATTTTTTCCTTTGTCATTATACGTAAAAATATTAGAAAAAATTATAAATAATATCAATTAATATATAGAATATTAAAAACATCGGGAATTCTCCATGTTGGTGAGTTTTCGACACTACATAGCCTCTAATTTAATTTCGTGATCGAATATTAAATAGAAAGTAACTTTTTTTCATTGTAAACGAATATACATTCGCATTATTATTACTGCTTATACTTCTTAAATAATAAAAGAAATACACGTCGTGTAAGTAATTTTGGTTTTACGAATAAAAATACTATGAACTAGAATATTCATTTTGAGATTATCCACGTAAATTAAAACATTATGTTTCATTAAAATATATTCAATAATAAATAAAATATTATAATTTTTGTTATGTAATGACAGTTGAAAATTCTATAGGTGTATATATTTTAGACACGAATATGTTACCGAAATCGGCACGTTGATATACTGACCGTTTAAAAAAAAAACAAGTATATTGATAAGAAGAATTATGTCACGTGGACAGATAACAGTTGTATGAAAGAAATAATAAACAATTTGTTGAACGTATTAGAGTTTCTCGAAAAAGGATGCGAAATTGGCATACATAAATGCGAAAATTACTATGTTTCGGGGATGCATATATAGACTAAAATTAATATATTTGAATTAAATAATTTTTCTCAACTAGAAAAGTCTAGTAGTAAAAATCAAAATTTATCGCGATATTTTATTGTAACCTCTGCTATATAATTAATAGTCAGTATTGATAAATAAAATGTCGATGGAAGCTGAAATTACCAAAAATATAATTTTAGAGTAAAATTCTAGGAAAATTAAAAAAATTGATAAAGTTATAGAAAAGGCAACAAGTATTTTCAAAAGTTTCTTGATTATGCTTTTTCTGATTGTAGGACCAGCGATTTACCTTAATCTAGAAGAATTTGAACAAATATTTATTTTTTCAGCTATTCTTATAACATGTAAATCGTACATTTTACTAAATTAACAATAATTACACAATGGTAAATCAAAATGTCTTCATTATTTAAGTGCATCAAACGTTTGTATAATAGTAAGATTCACATAATATAAAGTTACGTATGATTAGTTGTATTTAAAGTCCTGTTCCTTTATAAATAAGAAGAAAATACTAATAAAATATACTATATTCGTGTGCAACTGATCCCTTGGCGAAAAAAGCAAGTATTCCTATTTTTTTTATTTCTTCTTGGATTATTTGAAAGAGAAGATTATGAATAATATTAATTGAAAATTGACAAAATGACCTTTATTATACTTTTTTTATTAGATTTTACATACATATGTGTACTTCTTTTACTACACACACACACACACACTTAATTATTTAAAACTATTCCTATTTTTTCCGTAAATAAAATTGTAAAATTGTGCAAAATAATTACTATTGACAGTACAAAAGATCGTATAATTATTCGTATGAAAAATTAAACACCGTTGAATTACAAAATGTTCAAGGGTATATACAGGGTAAATGTTTTCGGGTCACTTTGAAAAATATCTTCTAACTATAGTTTTAAATAATTAAAAATGTATAATATGTTGCGAAATTAATACGTGCCGCGTGTGTATAATATAAACGCTTTCACACACGAGTACCGAAAAAAATTATTTTTAACACAATATATACAATTTGTTATCTTTACTATGAATTGTCAACAGTAAGAATTTACTAATTGAAATGAAAATGACTTGAATAAAATAATGCACGCATAACCTTAGAATAGTTATTTTTAACGCAACATCTTATATCCTATTTCTTTCTCTCCGTCCAGTGTAATAAAACAATTGACATCCCGGTTTAACCTACATATATATATATGTAGAAATAAAATAAGACTACAAATCCATTTCTAAACAAGGAATACTTTGGCACGCGCACCTAAGTATACATCCGACGGTATGCGGAAAATCTGGAGTATTCTTATATATTTCAACTCTGGAATTCGAAGTCCAAGTCAAACGTAATGCAAAATGCATAGTGTATACAATACAAAAAAGAAACACCAGGATTATAGAGAAAAGTATAAACAAGCAAAAAGTCGATCCGATTTGCAATTTAATCAAGCCCACACGCGTCTATAAAAGAAAGACGAGCTCGTCTATATAGAGGAAAAAAAAGACACAAGTTGTTGATATATATATGCCAAGAATAAAACAGCGAACCAAAAATAATCCGCGGTTTAAACCGAGAAGAAGAATAAAAATAAAGTCGAAGAGTTAAACGCTTTATCCAAAGAGCGTTCATCATTTCGAATATTGATCAATGACAGACCACAGGGATTAGCATCTTACGATATTACCGAGTATGGTTTAACGTAAGAGAAACAAATTATTTTCGTGAATGAGGTCATTCAACCTCAACCATCAGAATCACAACTATTAACGAACGAATATTTATCGGTATCGTCTCTTAAGAAGATGCGATACTCAGTTATTTACCGACCGAGTCAATAGAGATGAAAAAATTATTCTAGTTAATATATCAAGCAAATTGTACAAAATAAAGATATCATTGCCTTTTTTGACTATTATGGATTTTAACGCAACATTATTCTTATTTGAAAATTTACACAGTGATCGATAATAGTCAAAGGAAAGGCAATGATGTCTTTATTTTGCACTATTTGCTTTATTTATATTTAACCAGAATCATTTTTTCATCTCTATTGACTCGGTCGGTAAATATTGAGTATACAATTTCCTTAAAGGGATGAAGTACCTTCATTTAAAATACGGCACTTACCGACATTAATAGATTTTTCAAATTTATCATTTAAT
>JANSJX010000639.1:0-20158 GCA_026168455.1 Theocolax elegans | reverse complement strand
TAGTAGGAAATTTGGTTGACTTTCGTTCGAAATTACAATACGTTCTAAGATCTTTCAAAACAACAATAAAAAAAAAGTTCTTAGATTGTATAGAAAACATCTCTACGCTTGCTGAATCAATTGCATCTCAAGATAAATATAACATTTTCTTCATAATTTTGATATCATTAACACATCAATTCCTTTTGATTCTAGTATAGGGAAGATACTAACGACATCTAATAATCCTAATTTAACTTTTAATAGTATTATAATAAACAAGACATTTTAGATATTTATACAGATGGAAGCAAAATTCTAGGAAACAGTCACGTTGGTTCAGCATGCGTAGTACCTAAACTTAAAATAGAAATTTGTAAAAGTATTAACAGTAATGCTTCAGTATATACGGCAGAATGTTAGCCCTTAAACATGCACTAGATATAGCATTTGTATATCCGGATAAGAATATTTCTATTTTCACTGATTCCCTAAGTGCGCTTCAAAGTTTGGCTAGTCCCATATTAACGTCCACACAAATTCTTTTGTTTTACAAATTAAAGACTTGTACCTATCATTTGTGAACAAATATCCGAATATCACTCTTAAGTTTTATTGGATACCTGCTCACTTGGGGATCACTGGAAATGAATATGCCGATCAAGTAGCCAAAAAAGCAATTATGAAAACTTATTCAAACTACTCTTCAATTCCTTACACAGATATGACAGAAATGTTGAAAAAAACTTCAATTAATAATACAGAGTCTATAATAAACGAGCAAGGGCTACAAAAAGGTAAAGAGTATTTTGAAATTTATAAAACTATTGCAGTGGTGCATTGGTATTCAAAAAAGAACCTTTCCAGAAAGACTATAGTTACAATAAACTAGATGCAGGGCCAATCATTACAATCTATTTGGATCACTCTACCGTATTAATATAATTTCGGATCCCACATGCGACTGCGGTCTTGATACTCAGGACCTTAATCAGATTGTATGGAATTGCCCTAATTTTGACTCACATAGACAATACTTACTTTGTAAACTAGGAGAATTTAAAATCTTTCCCCCATTCACTATAAAATTTTTTTAGCAAAACCAGATATAAAAATTATGTCAGCCATCTGTAAATTTTTCCAATGTAACTTAAATGTTTAAAACAACTCCAAAAATGTATTGTTAATATTGCTTGTATTTTGTATTGCTGTATAAGCCCTAATTAGGGTTTTAGTAAGCTTAATAAAAAAAAAAAAATTCTGATTTTGTAGATGCACCCAATCTTACTTTATGCATAGAGGCGGATAATAAATACTCTAGAATTCTTCTTGTGCAACCTAAGTATAACAGATGCATTGGATCCAGTACAAATTGAGAAACTAGATTTATCGGTGGTTCTGTTAGACTTAATGGCGACACGCCTGTATGACAATCAGGATGAGTAAACATTCGAACTCCTTCATCTGTTCTTTTCTCTTCGTCTACTGATAAAAACACTGTAACTTTATCCACTTTATGACCTTTTATTACACACCGCTCACATCCATCAAAAGATACATGACTAACTGTACATTTAAGAAACGATCTAGCAGGAGAATCACATACAAAAAACTTTACTTTTACTACAAACAACTTATCTTGAATAATTACTCCAGTTTCAAATAACTCGTTAAGTTCAACAACAAATTTTTGTAAATATTCTGAAACAGATTTGGGTTTGCCATTCCCAGCGTATATAGCTACAGTAAATGGTTCATAAATGTCTTCCTTAGTATATATTTTACAAAAAATAGGCCACATACATACAGGGCTTGATTTAAAGGAGACATACCATCAATGTTGATAATTAACTCTAAAACATGATGAGTGTGAAATTCTAAGATGACTAGTTTCGTCAACTGATTTTTTATTCCAAATTATAAGAATTCTCCATGGGAACCATTACTTACTGTCATTGCCTCTATTCTGTCAGACTCGTCTTCACATTTTAAAAACGTTTTGGAACATTTAGGTAAAGATGTCAAAAGTTTCCTCCGCAAAATCTTTAAAAGTTTGTCTACATGCTTATGTGGTATATTATTAGCAACTACCCATTCACGTAGTTCATCTATTTCACTTTCTGGCAATACTAATCCACTTTCGATTTGCAATTGTTCACAAAAATCACTTTCACTGCTACAAACTGAATTATCACCATGAAAATAACTATCATTACAAGAATTGCTACTCGAACCACTGCTAAGATTTTCATTAATATTAAAATCTTCTAAATCTGAACTTGAGGCAAAACATTCAGAATCCATTGATGATTCTTTTTCTTTAAATTGCTCATAACCTTGTAAAAAAATTTCCAGTTTTCTTTCTTTTTTCTCTCTTCATATTGTTTTTTTCTATCGCCTTCCATTTCTATTAAATACACATGCTGAAAAATTCACAATTCAAATTTATAAACAACAAATATGTTTCTATCTCAAATAAAAATCTGTTTATAGCACTCTAACCTAAAAACCGCAACTTCGCCGCTTCTTTTCAGTATCTCGTGCGCCGTTTTCACTAAACTCGTTTCAACTCTCGCCGTCGGCTCGGGACGAAAGCTCCTTGTTTTATAAATGAAGAACGTACAACGCAGCGATTATTTTGCGACGCACTGTTGGTTCAACAGCTGATGTTCGACAGTATACGTACGCATGCGTGCACACGAACAGAAAAGTATATATATACATACTTGCGTCGGAGCGCGAGCGCGCCCTTGATATATATATATCTCTCTATAATATATAAATATTTCGCCGCCGCCGCCGCCGTGTCTAAGAATTCAGAATTCAACATATATATATATATATGTTATATATATATATGTCATATATATGTTATATATATGTTATATATATTATATGTTATATATATATATGTCATATATATATGTTATATATATATGTCATATATACATGTTATATATATATGTCATATATATAAGTGTGTATGTGTGTGCGCGAGCGTGCGTGCGCGTGTGTGTGTGTGTGTGTGTGTGCGTGCGTGCATGTGTGTGTGTGTGCGTGTGTGTGTGTGTACGTGTTATTTGTTTTTTTCAAGAATAGATAATATATGTATTTTTTCCGTGCGCAAAAAAAAGTTGTGAATATTACTTGAAAGAATGTGTATTAGTTTACTTATTCCTGATAAAACTCATAAAATAAAAACGGACCTAAAATTTAATGTAATGTTTATAAAAATATGCACAATTTTTCGAAGATAAAATAAATATTAATCAAGTATAACATACACTTTTCCAAATATCTATATGTGAAATATACAATATATTAAAAATTAAATACATTAATTATTGCATTATTAAGATAATTCTATTATAAACAGTAATGGCAAAAGAAAATTTAAATTTTAACAGTGGCAATATAAAATACGAATTACATTTCAAAAGTTTTTCGAAAATTATTATTTTAGTAGTATTTAATTTAAATATTATTCAAATCAAATTTAAAAATTCTATGGATATGTAAGTAAGTAGATTACGTATATTTATATAAAACAATATTTTAAATAAACAAGTATGTATTTATTAGATACATAAGGTTATTTAAGGAATGCCTTTGTTTATAATAATTAAAATAAATATATGGGCTCTGTAACTAAAGGGAAAAATAAATTGGATATAATTATGGATTAAAACGCAAATTTTGAAAGAGGGTGCAAATTACGAATTACGGGAGAAATGGAAGAAACAGGTTTTTATTATATACCGCTAACATATTATAAATAATTCTTTAAAACTAATACAAAAATTAATTTAATCATATAGAACTCTTGGCGATGACTTCAATAAATTAATTTTAGGAGGTAAAGTTCTATTTAGATCCGTTTAAAATAATCTAAAATTTGAATAGGTTTTTACTAAATACTACAATTAAGTATATGCACTTACTATTTTTGGTAAGTTAATTGTTCATTACCATACATATGGGGTATTCCACGTGAAGTGGTCCGATCAAAATTTTAAAATGCACCAAATTTTAGGTACACATTGCAAATGTTTTTCAGAATACAGAAAAAATTTTTAGGTACTGGTATTTATTAGCTCAAAAGTTATTCTAACCTCAAAAAGTGAACTTTTTCCAGTTGTTTTCAACACCAGCTGGGTTCATCGCTATTTAACCCAAAATCTATCAACTTTTACTATACAACATTATATGTAACATTCGTTGCTAATTATGTGTAGAATTTATTCTTCTGGATTAGAATTTCTAATCTCAAGGTCAATATTACTTAAACTACATGTCAATATTCAACTTAAAAAAAAGTGTAAGTGCGCCACAATTGATTTTTTTATCCAAAAGTCTAAAAGAAAGCTTGGAGTAATACATTTCAAATGGTCTGTAGCATTTTTATGGCCTTCAATTCTGTAAAAAGTTATGATAATTTAAAGAAACACCAAATTTTTTTAAAAATTTAAATGGGAAGTACCATGTTAATTTTTGTGAATTTTTGTCTTTCTTTAAATTATCATAACTTTTTACAGAATTGAAGGCCATAAAAATACTACAGACCATTTGAAATGTATTGCTACAAGCTTTTTGGATAAAAAAATCAATTGTGGCGCACTTACACTTTTTTTTAAGTTGAATATTGACATGTAGTTTATGTAACATTGACCTTAAGATTAGAAATTCTAATCCAGAAGAATAAATTCTACACATAATTAGCAACGAATGTTACAAATAATGTTGTATATTAAAAGATGATAGATTTTGAGTTAAATAGCGATAAACCCAGCTGGTGTTGAAAAAAACTGGAAAAAGTTCACTTTTTGAGGTTATAATAACTTTTGAGCTAATAAATTCCAGTACCTAAAAAATTTTTTCTGTATTCTGAAAAACATTTGCAATGTGTACTCAAAATTTGGTGCATTTTAAAATTTTGATCGGACCACTTCACGTGGAATACCCCATATATATATTATATATATTACACCTTTGGTGTAAGTTATGTCCTAAAATACGTGAAAATTAGTGATTTTATGAGGTTTATGAGGCATAACTTACAACAGCCGTCTTGGCCAATAAGCTAACCCAAGCCATTCGAAAGCTCGCGAAAAATGTGAACTTTTGAGAGGTGTTAGATTAAAATCGATTATGGTGTGGTAGCCTTTTTTTGATATTCAATATGTCCGGGTGTTCTATCTCTTCGAGATTTTAAAATTAAGAAATGTAACCATGGTGGATAAGTTCTAAAGATAAATTTAAACAAAAGTTGTTTGTAATGTTTTTTAAAAAAAATCAACAAATTTTGAGATAAATGGCTTTAAAAATAGAAATTTTTCTAAAAAATTGAAAAATACATCTCTTTCGTTTGAAGATTAGTAATTCAATTATTAAAATTATTGTACAAGGAAATAAATAATTATTATAATAAAAATAATTTATCTTTTAATTATCCACATTAAATTTTTTCCAAGAATAAAATAAAGTCGTAATTTATCATTAATTTATCGATATTTCTTAATATCGATAACATTTATAAAGAATATCGTAAATATCGATATTTTATAATCAATATGTATCGATACGTAATATCGATATTGAGTGCCAATATCGTGCATCACTACACCGCAGCACTTACCGTTTTAACGATGTGAGTTAGGTCGTCCCCAAAATCCGTGTGAAAAGCACTAACCACCGGGTTTTCACCCGATCATGGATTTGACAAGACTGCCGCGTCCGCTTGAGGTAGTGTCGTATTAATCTCACTACTATCCATTATTGGTCTAATTTCAGGGTGCCTTCCCCTATCTAGTTTTAATTCGCCCCGAATATTAGATTTTCCTGATACCATCCATATCTGGAAGCATTCCCCGATCCACCACCTAGGGAGGCGCTACGATACGGGACCAGCAAACCCGACACGGTTGTGTGTGCGTGTGTGTGTACGTATGTCGCCGTATTGTCGAAACTATTCGGTCAATATCGCTCAGCTTGCGTATATATAGATTGCGTATATGTAATATGTAGATTATTTTTGTGGAAACGGGCACAACAAAAGTTTTTAAAAAGTGTGCTAGAAAAAGTACGTAACCTGCTTTAAGATTAAAACATTAAAAATATAAAGAAACTTAACGTAAAAGCAACGTAAAATTAAAATTCCTTACTCCAGTGTAAGTTTTATCATGTCGATTATTTTTAATTTTTTGTCATTGTTTCAGTATTATGTAGAAATATGTTCAGTATCTACAAACTCTTGTGTAATTGACTAAAATTAAATAAGTATATACAATGTTGCAAATATAATACACTGTTATTTTTATTTTATTGACTAAAAAAATTGTTCGTAACTGAATCCTAGGTTAATTAATTACACATTATATTATATTTTACATTTTTAATCAATTAAATTGTAAAATTATAAATTTAAAAAAAATATAAAAAATAAGTATATATTTAGTGTAATTTCGACCGAGGGAACGTTAGCGACCGAGGAATTGCTGCTAGTTTTTTATTAAATTTTCACATGGAAATGTACTTTTTTATTACACATTTTAATACATTAATTTCTTTTAGCTAGCTATAACTAGCTATATAAGTTTCAATCAGAAAAGAATAATATTTTTCGAAGTGTTATAATATTTTGTTTTAAATTATTAAATAATACTATATCGTCGGCTGAGTGGAAGAACAGTCTATCTCGGAACTTGTTTGGAAAACGCCCTATCTCGCGATCTGCTTGGAAAACGTCCTATCTCGGAACTTGCTTGGAAAACGCCCTATCTCGGAACTTGCTTGAAAAACGCCCTATCTCGGAACTCGCTTGGAAAACGCCCTATCTCGCGCCTCGGTTGAAGAACGCCCTTTGTCAAATTAAATTTTTCGCTTTCAAATTTTGTAGTGGCACCACTGCGTAACTTAAAAATTCTAAGCTTAAAAATCTCCGTTCTTTTAACTTTTTTTTAACCTTTATTAACTTAAAACATTATTTAAATTGCACACAGGTCGATATAATAAGTACTCGATACATCGCCGCTGATAGACAAATAAAGTCAGAGAAGTCTCTCTTTCTCTGAGGAGTCCCGATGACGCCTAAACAATATTTTCCCGAATTTTAAACACTTTACTAATTAATTTATTTTAATTAGAAAGACCGTATTTTTAAGTTACGCAGTGGTGCCACTACAAAATTTGAAATCGAAAAATTTCATTTGAGATAGGGCGTTCTTCAACCGAGGCGCGAGATAGGGCGTTTTCCAAGCGAGTTCCGAGATAGGGCGTTTTTCAAGCAAGTTCCGAGATAGGGTGTTTTCCAAGCAAGTTCCGAGATAGGGCGTTTTCCAAGCAGATCGCGAGATAGGGCGTTTTCCAAGCAAGTTCCGAGATAGACTGTTCTTCCACTCAGCCGACGATATTTGAGTAATATATTACATATATTAGGATCGACATGTTAAGGGATGTCGTACTCAGAAAATGATCATTTTTAGTATTTTTTGATAAACAAAAGAATAAATTTTTGAAAAAAATCCTGAACGCCATGCCTTTAGGCATGTTTTGAACAGTATATTCAAATTTTTTCAGATTTTTAGATCCTTAATTAAATCTGATTTTTGCGTTGAAAATTCATGCATATTTAGACCAATAATTAACGATTGAAAATTGTTTCTTCAATTATTATTAACAAATTTATTTTTTGATGCAGTAGGCGCAAAATGCGTATTTTGCGCTTTGTTTTGCGGGCGCAAAATGCTCATTTCTCGGTCACGGATGCACAAAAGTAATTTTGCGCCCCGAAATAAAAATTATTTAAATTATAAATTTACAGTTTTTAAATACAAAATTTGGACAAAAATAGAGCATCAAACTTTACTACAGATTTAGCAATAGACTAATTGACTGCTATTCATGTACATTTGACAAAATGTAAACATCAACAAATCTTAGAAACTCACCGCTCTCCCCCCACTTTAGCGTGACTTTAAGTATTGTCTTAACTTACCAGTATTCTCTAAATCTTTGACCTGTGAACACGTATTTGATTTCTTATTTGCGTAGAAAAATGAGTGAAAGTGAAGTGAGTGATGAAGAATATATTCCGCCGGAATTATTGGAAGCTGCGAATATTGCTACAAAATCGGGACTTCCCGAAAAATCAAAACAGCAATATGAAAATTGTTACAACGAATTTATTATCTGGAAAAAGTCGAAGAAAACAAAATCATTTAGTGAGACTGTGTTATTAGCATATTTTCTTGAACTATCTGAAAAACTACAATCTGCAACATTATGGTCAAGATACTCTATGCTAAAATCAATGCTGAATATTGAAAAAAATATTGACATAAGCAAATTTGAGAAACTGAAGAATTTTCTGAAAACTAAGCACTCAGGTTATAAACCAAAAAAGGCAAAAGTGTTTTCTACAACTGATATCAACAAGTTTCTCACAGAAGCTCCAGACGAGAAATATTTGTGCATAAAGGTAACTAATAAAATGTAACATTGAATAAAAAATTTGAAATGCATATAAATTTAGTGAAGTATTATTAATGTTGAACTTTTCTATATTTATAGGTAGTATTAATTTTCGGTATTACCGGAGCTTGTCGCAGAGACGAGTTGTATAAGTTAACTGTAGATAATGTCAAAGCTATTGATGATATGCTTGTTGTAAATATTCCGGATACGAAAACACACGTTGAAAAAACATTCACAATCGAGGGAGTATACGCGAATAAAACTAAGAAATACATGAATTTGAGACTATTGCAGACAACTTCCAAAAACTTTTTTGTGTGCTATCGGAATGGAAAATGCATCAACCAGGTTATCGGAAAAAATAAAATAGGACAAATGCCACAAGAAATAGCAAATTTTTTAGGTTTACCTGATGCTACAAAATACACCGGCCATAGTTTTAGAAGATCGTCCGCCACAATATTAGCTGATGCAGGGGCTCACATTACGACGCTTAAACGTTTAGGCGGTTGGCGATCAACAACTGTAGCCGAGGGATATATTGAAAATTCGATAAATAATAAAAGAAAAATTTCTAAACAAATCACAGATGAAATTGAGAATACTGATGCTTCTAATAAAAAATTTAAATCAAACCATACTAATGATAATGAAAAGATTCATCAAAATTCATTTAATTTACTTTCAACTTTAATAATTTAAATGAAGCCTCAACCAGTAATTGTAAAACAATCAATAAAAATCAAATAGTATAAATTTTTGTAAATAGTGTATAAATTTTATTAAATGCAAAATAATGTAGAAATGTTTGTCAAATGTAAAAAAAGTATAAAATTTTTTTGTATACATATATGTATATCTTTGTATGCTAAACAAAAATAAAAATTTTGTTATTAAATTCGATTACGTAATTTTATTATTATCAATTTATTTCATTTTTCTTTTAGCATATATTAAGTATTTTAAATAAATATTTTAATTTCCTTTATGATATTGTGAGTTTTTCTTATTTTTAGTGTTTTTTTAAAGGTTTTAAAATGATTTTTCATAATTGTTTAGTACAGGGGGGGGCTTCGCCCCTCGACCCCACCAGGGCCTGCGGCCCTGGACCCGCTCCCCGCCCTCTTCCCCTCGTGCAATTTCTACATCTTTATGATCATTTCATGTAAATTTTGTTTTATTACATTTATTATAGAGTGTGGCATTTTGCACCTACTGCATCAAAAAATATTGTTTGGATCTCGAGCGCAAATTTCGCGATTTCGTGGTGATAGTTCACACTCGGGCCGGCTTCGCCGGCCCTCGTGCACTGCTATCACCACTCAAGGCGCGAAATTTCATTTTGCGCCCTTGATGCAAAAAGTACTATTTTCTGAACAAATCAAAACGTCGTGCCCTGCCTTTTGTTTAAAACTATCCATATGAATTTTATCAGATTTTTAAATCGATATTTTCAACATAATTCTTATGTTGAAAGGTGAAAAAAATATTGTGCAATTTAAGTTACTTTTCACATTAACAATTTTTCTAGCCCTGTGTGTTTGTTAATTTACAAGTGATTCTTATCGTACTTACAATAATCGCTCCAAGATACTGTTTAAGGGGATGTAGGACCTAGAAAATGCTCATTTTGTACTTTTTTATAAACAAATGAATAAAGTTTTTGAAAAACGCCGAACGTCAAGCCCTTAGGCATAATATAAATAATATACTCAAATTTTTCCAGATTTTTAAATCCATAATTTGATCACGATGTTTGGGTTGAAAGATTATGCTTTTTTTGAATAATAATTACCGACCAAACGTTTACTCAATTATTATTTAGGTAATGTTTTTTCATTGAAAAATCAAAACGTTAAAACCTTCTTTATGTTTCCGGCTATCCGTATGAATTTTTTCAAATTTTTAATGCAAAATTTTAGATATAATTTTTGGGTTGAAAGGTGTAGATTCCTGTAATTTAGGTCCGACATCCCGTTAATAGTATATAATATAGATCATAACTAGATTTAAACTAAATTGACGTTTAAAGGTTGAAAAGTATTTCAAAACGATCATATTTATCACCGATTTTTACCTGTTCTACATAAATAATGTAGTTGTTAATTATCAAAAAGAATAGAATTTCTAGCACGGTATAATTTCTGTAGCTGCGTAACGTTATTTTGAAATAGGAAATCGTACATTCCGCAGAGTTGTAAATCTACATGCTGTTATACTCACTTGCACTCATTTTCTTTCATTCTTACTCTGAAAATTTTCACTATACATGTAAGAAAGATCAGCGCGTATCGGGTCTTGCATAATAGCTAGGAAATTTCGTTAAAATTCCAGATTCCACGCTCGGAAGCAGCTCGGCGTAACGAGTTACCGGACAGCGCACCGAGTAGACCGAAACGCGGCGCACCGATGCTTCTTGCATACGGCCGAGGTATTATTCAAATCGCTGATGAACGAACCCCTGGAGAGGAAAACGGCTTACTCTCGAAGAAGAGATTTTCACTGCACGAGGGCCACAAATCAAAATGTGTCATTTTACGTTGCAAATTTTCTCAGTCGACGAATGCGTGCCTCCGCGATCCATCGAGCTTTACCGATTAACTTTCCGATTCAATTTGCAAATACGTTAAATTATCGGGACAATATCTTTGGTTTGATTAAAACGACAGGGATATGAGGATGATAAAATTTTGGTCGCTACCACAGTAGATACCTCTCATTTTCGAAACGCGATGTTACATTTTCGACGTAATCGATGTGCAATGCTCTACATTGCAATATCACCAATAATACTTCTGATGTAACGTTTCATATATACATACTTTCTTAAGCATTTCTTGGTTTGACTTGCATTGATTCTATAAATGGTAGGCCCTTCGCCTAGCTTTTTCTCAGTATAAAAACTAGTTTGAGACATTTTTGTTATTTAAGTATACAGTGTCTTGTTTGGGCTACAAAAAAGACATCAACGAAGTGTTTGATCACTTTCAGAAAAATGTTGTAATATTTAATATATCTTATCAATGAAGTATCCTTTGAGCATATATTAATTAAAAATTACACATGCAGTTCAGAAACCAATAGAATTTAATATTTTTAAATATTAAATTTAATATTTCTAGTTAATGGATAGTTTTCGTAAACGAAAGAATAATATTTTGGTTTAAATGACGATGCTATATAGAGTAATCGAGAGGCAGACGTGAAAAATTATAAAAATAATTATATTACATAGAAAAATTAACCAGATATATAGAATAACCTTTTTTCCGTATCCCATTTCCTACTTTACAGCCCATTTTAAATATTTTAGTTTCTACTAGAATGTTAGTTAAATTTACATTTAACTATTATAAATAAATAACAGCGTATACATCGTATTTTGGTTACACGGCAGGTAACAAGAACAAAAGTAAAACACATTTTTAGCAAGAGTTCATTTAGCTTAATTAAGAAATTCCCATACCGAGTCGATCAATTCGATAAGTGAATGTGAAACTGTTTGCGAATACATAAATACACCTGTTAATTAATAATTATTCGGGTTGGATAAAATCTGGAAATATTTAAGGGTGCGGAAAAGGCCAAGCAAAATGAAAGAAGCAACAAGTGAATTAACATATGTAAGGACAAATGAAGTCGTTACCGGTACTATGTAAAGTTTTAACTGCTGCATAAGAACTCCCATGCCGTTGGCTATCTACAGGCATCAAAAGAATCTTAATTTCTTCGTTCGAGGCTGCAGTGTGCCAGCGCCTCTCGTTCGAAGTGCGCGTACTTAATTGAATTCAGACAGAGCAACCAATCTCCGCAGGACGTACCAGCAGCGCTTGCGCTCTCTTATAGTTATTCAAATTTTGTTCTTACGTGAGGAAATGTTCTTCGAATGACGTACCACCACTGCATTCCAACTGCAAGGAAAGAGAAGCATAGCGATATTCGAAGCGCAATACGATGAAAAGAAGAGAGGGGAGCTTCGATGAATTAACGAGCGTCAAACGGAAAAGATCCTCGTGGGACTGTTCAGGAGGAAGTCGATCGGGAATTTTTTTTAATCTACCGACATCGATTGTGAGTCGAAGTAGTCCATGGCATACGACAAACACTTTTTTGTCAAACAAATTTTTTCCAACTCTTTGTTAGATAATTGACTTGGTCGAAAATACGTAAAATATTTCTAAATCCCATACAGTGAAAAAGTTTTCTCGATATCGTTTTATGCAGTTTTTGTTGATAAAATAATCAAAATATACACGGAGAAAAAGATTTTAGTAATAGTGATTATGTTATTGAGTAATCGTGAGACACAGATGACATAATCAAATCGATCAAATAAATTATTAGATAACGTTTTTGAAGAGGGTCATTGTCACCTAGACGTAGGCGCATTTTTTAGACGTAAATCTTTCAATTTAACTCTTTGCACAAGAATTTTGTACAACTATATATATATATATATATATATTATGCATTTAATGTGTAATATAAAAATAATATTGTAACATTATAATAAATGTGACTATTTTTTTTAACCTGTAATGTTGTCTGAAGATTTATTTATTTACTTGTTTGCTTTTGAAACTTGCCTTCGTAGTGCGACCGTACCACATACCATTTTTTGAAACTGCACTTGATGATTTATATTTACCCGCATTCTTCATTTTCATATATTTGTAATAAAAGATACGAAAAATTGTAATTAATTTTTAAATATTTAAAAAGGCCATTTAGAGTTGGCGCTTTTCGCATTGAAGCAGCGAGATCGAAAGAAAGGATAATTAAAAGTACGAAAGGATATGATAGTTAAGCAAGTGGTCGTCCATAGTGTCAGTATATTATGAATTTACATCAAATCCGTAGTTAACGGTCTTCTTCCTCCAAGTATTTTTAATAGCCCCGGAGAATCTAAATTCACGTCAAAAACGAATAGTGCAGAATAATTATTTAAAAAAGTTTGGGTACAAGAAACAAATATCAGCACGAAATAATTAATCGAGGTAAAGCCAGTAGGTGCGTACTTTATCTTGAAGATTTAAAGTCTTACACGATCGTAACGGTTATTCATAAGGTACAAGAACAAAGAAATAATCCGCCAGCAGGACGTATCGGACATAATCGGTCTGGTCTTTCGCAAAACTATGGGAAAAGACGGTAGCGATAGCACAGAACATGATACATCATAGAGAAATGAGCCAGGCCGATCAGTTATAAAGAAAATCTGTTGGTGTATTCCACCGGAAATGTCTTTCTACGATACACCGCGGCCTTCTCTACAAATTCACAAGGGGGCGCGCTCCGTGCTCCGTATAATACTAGATTCGATCTCCGAAAGATTAACCTTAACAATTACTCGTCGATTGGCTTTACTATACCTCTCCTTCTTTATGCTTCCCTCTCATAGAGATATTACATATAGAGTGGGTAAGTCATAGGAGCGCGTATAAGTGAAAACGTCTTAACGATAGAAAGAGAAGAAACATCGGAAGGCCCTCTCCATCCTTGTCTGTTGACGCATGCGCAAAACAGATCTGAATGTGATTGGCTGCTTCATGCTATCAACAAGAATTAAAAAATATGTTTTTTCCTTACCAAGACAGTCTGCATAATTAGTAATTAATAAAATAACATATTTAATTACCAATTAAGTAAACAAATTTAGTTATAATAAACTTTAATCTTTATTTACATAACCACAAGCTAATGTTCTTAATAATAATAATAATAATGACAATATCATAAATAATATTAAAATAAAATGGTTGTTTGTTATTGATTTCAATAAATTGTTATATATTATAATAACTTCTAATTCAAATACAAATAATTATCGCGGTATATAAAACGAATTGATATTTATTAAAAGACTATGTATGTACATAACACAGAATATTGTGATATTAAAAACAACATTGTAAACTGTGAAAAAAATATATATATAAATAGTAATATAAATTTTAAACAATTTAAAAATTATTATTTAATTTATAAGGTTCATTCACCTTTAAATATAGTCATTTTATTGTAGTGCATGCGTACCCGAAATTTTAAATCCCCTAATTTTTCGCTCTCGTGTTTTAAGCGCTTATCAATATAATTTTGCACAATAAGTAAAATTAGCTGTTGTCGATGATCAAATAAAGGTTCTTGTTCAAGTATATGACTTTTATCGTCTAGAATTGATGATGGAAGGTTTTGTAAAATTTGTGTAACAAGTTTAAAGTTTATATTTGGCAATAACAATAAATCTTTGTTTTGTCGAATGATTTTTTCCGCGCAGTGACATATAAAATTCACATCGTCCGAAGCAAATTGCAGACCTCCTCTATTTTTTCGAATAGTTAATTTTGATTTACTGAATGTTAAATTATCTGTTAACATTTGCAAACATCTTTCGCAATGAATTTTATTTTTTATCGAATGAATTACTGCTCAGCTGTATGTTTTATTATTTCGTCTAAATATTCCGACTCAACCCAAGCATCTTTCTTTGCATAATCATGTTCAATTATATTGTAATTGGAATGTAAATATTCATTTACTGGAAATGACAAAATTTGGGTTTTACGAGGAGCTCTAATTCTTTTTGTATTTTTTCTATCTAAAATGTCACCTTTTTCAGTTGCACTCAAAGTTCCAGATACTTTTTCTATTTTTCTTAAATTTTCATCAACATCAGTTACGTCAGATATTATTAATGTACTGTCTTGTGGCGAACAATTGGCAGTTGAGGGAACCGTAACATTTATGTTATTTAACAACAATTTTTTAAAAGCCGATTGAAATTGTATTGTTGTTGGATTATTTGTGAATCCGTTCATTCGTCGTATGAGCGCAAAAAACATCTCCACATGGTCTTGAGACAATTTGTATGACAAGAAATAATCTAAAATTTTGTTGCACAAACATCGTTACACAAAGAATATAAATTTTGTAAACAAATTATAAAACCTACGAAACCAGTTTTTTACCGAAGTCGCCTTAATTACAGATTTACGTATTATATTCGGTTTACTAAATTTACCATTTTGATTTTCTTGATTTCCATTTTTTTTCGATTTTATTTTTACGGAAACATCTACTTCTAATTTTTCAATATAATTAATCCAATCAATTATTTTTTCTTTTAAATATGGTAATGTTTTTTCTGTTATACCATTTCGACCTGGATTTTTGCAAAATTTATTTTTAGAATTTAAAACATCAAAAATATCATTGAATACTTTACAAAATTTGGAGGTAGAAGATGCATTTTTAAAGTTACTGTTTTTAATATCATACTCTAAAAAATTTAATGCATGTGCTACACTACTACTTAAAACTTGAGCTGCAAGAAATACTTTCATTTTTTCGTTATGAAAGTTTATATGTCTATTTTTAATTTTACAAGCACAGTGCATTTCCTCCAAGTATTGTATATCATTAAGTTTTTTAATATATTCCCAATTTATGTATTCATTTTCGTTGTATATAATTGGTCCTTTCAATGCAAAATAATTCCTTACCAATTTTAACATATGACATGGATCAAAAAATACATAAACCGGGTTAGACGTTGCCGGGTGAATAAAATAAGGTTTAAAATTCTCTTTGTCTGTGTAGTCAAAATTAGCACCTAAAAATTTACAAGCTTTCTGATTAGATTCATCTCCATCAAACGTTACGCTGACAACGTCGATTTTATTTTCATTTAGTTTTAGTAATAAGTCTTTTAAAAGCATAGACTTCTCATTTCCACTTAATGAATTTGTTAAATAATAAGCCACAGGTGTTTTAAAGCTGCCATTAATATTAATAACATAAATACTAAAGCTTTTGTTGCATATTCACATTTATTTTGAGTATTACTTCGTTCAACTTGCCCACCTAAATCAATCAATCCTTTAAACTCGTGGGAATTTTTGCAATACTGAACAAATTTTTTAATATTCATTTCATCGAACGTGACATTAAAAACCAGTTTTCTATTTGGAAGTTCTTGTTCTACTATTTTTGAAACGTGCGTTATAATTTCTTGGCAAATACCAGGCTTATAGTTTTTTGAACAATTCCAACTGTTTAATGTTTCAACACAGGGTAAACATTTTAAAAAACTCTGTCGAACCATATTGTATGCTGCAGGAGAATGAAAATGTAATGTTCTTGCAAAAGTTTTTAAATGAGAAGGAAAAGGATCTGTAGGTTTCTTCGCTTTCATACGTCCTATTAACTCTTTTACATGCTCAGGTAGGCCCTAATAACAATAAAAAAAATAAACACTTATGAGTACATTTTATAGAATAACTAATTCAACTTGTAAATGTATATTTCAATTAAAACATAATCGTGATAACTTTGCATTGTAATATATATAAAGTAATTATAAATAACTTTTTTTTGTACAAACAATTCTTGTTATTTGTTTAAGAAATAAAATATAAAAACTTGAAATTGACATTTAAAAAAAAAAAAGAAAATTTTCATTTGCAAATATGTATTGAACAAAGTTTTTTTTGTATGATATATACATGAATTCCAATATATTTGTAATGCGATAATGATATATATAATAATTATTTAAGATAAATTTTCAATTAACTACTGCAGTTAAACATATTGATGAAAGTAAAAGCTTTAATTAGTAATGTGATTAGTAAAAGGACAGTTAAAGCAAAGAATAGGCAATATATAATATAATTTGTAAAATAAACTATATATATTTTATTAGCTGCTTATTTTACAACTAAATAAAAGTAGAATTAATCTTACAATGATAAAAACATTTTTTCTTAGTGTAATTTCATCATGCAATGTATAATAATACATTTACATAAATGCCTTATTTTATTAAATTTACTATTACTTAGTCTTACAATAATCTTCTTATTTTATGATTAATGTTTCTTTTCTTAAGTATCGTATTAGCTTACAGAAATATCTTCTTTCTTATAGCTAACGTTCTACGTACATAATAAAATTAACTTAATGATTATACTTTTGCACTAATGTTTACAAAATAACTGTATTTGTATAGATACAGAATAACAATAAAAAATAAAAATACATAACCACGTATAATAATCATGTATATAAATTTATTTTATAATTATTCCATTCCGTGTAAACGTAAATTAAATAAAAAAGATCAAAAAACAAAATTCTTGTAAAAAAAAATCATAAAAAGAGAAATTAATACATTTTATACAAATACTAAAAACAAATAACAATACATCAAATTAAAAAATAATACCTGTATAAATCATACATATGATAAATTTAATCGCAGAATACTTCAAACAAATATATTTTAATAATTTAATTTATATATTGTATTAAACTTATATACTACTTGTATAAATCTATCGCATGTAATATTAAATAAACTATATATTTTAATTTATAAAATAACCTCTAAATATTCTGCTGCTACTGAAGTTTTCTCCTGTCGCAAACATTTTACAAGATCTTGAAATTTCCTATTTTTTTTGTCTCCTATAATTTTTTTTACGTACTGCAGCGATTTGAGAATTTTTGCAAATTGTGTACCTCAAAAACGTGACCATGCTTCATCTGAGATAAAATCTGCTCTTGAAATGCAGTTCATTTTCATTCCATCCATAAAGCGTACTTTCTTTTCGGACACACAATTTTTATCTTCATCCTGCATACGTTTTCTAAAAATATAAAATCTTTTAAAATTTATTTTTCTTTGAAACTCACTAATTTAAGTAAAGTATAAAGTACCTTTTCAAAGAGATCTCCTTATTATTAATTGATTCTTCTTCATTATTTTGAGACGTTTCAACTTCATCCTTATTATCTAATAAAGATTCTGTTTTACATGGCTTTGCACAAATTATATTATTAAAGGTAGAGTTAGTAGCGTTGATATCTTCATTGGATTCAATTATATTAGGAATATATTCTGTTTGTTTTGATAACTCCATTTGCATCTTCTCGTTACTATTTGGCAAAGCAATAGTATTTGTTATATTGCACAACACTTTTGTACATCCAACATTTGGTATTGCATTTGATAAAAGCCTTCTAATGTGAGTGTAACCATCAGTTTTATGATATGAATAAGATTCAAAATGATCACTACATACTCTTGAATTAGTAGTTACAGAAGTTACTCCAGTAACCTGCTTCCATTTTTCTCTTAAATTAAGATTATGGGAAATCTACAATTATACAAAACCATTATTCAACCAAACATTATTAAAACATGAGTGACTTTCTAAATAAACTAAATTCTAAATGCATATTTTCAAAATAATATGAGAAGTGAACAGTATTATACATATTGAACATATTTTGAAAACATTAGTTAAGTCTTATTAAGTGTGTTATACATAAATTACAATA
The DNA here is from genome assembly GCA_026168455.1 of Theocolax elegans. NCBI lineage: Eukaryota > Metazoa > Arthropoda > Insecta > Hymenoptera > Cerocephalidae > Theocolax > Theocolax elegans. Next base: position 1,363 of record JANSJX010000639.1, on the reverse strand, counting down.
AATTTATTCTTACTTGTGAAAGCTACGTGTGTCATCACCAGGAACAGGCTGCTTTTTACATACAACACAAGTTTTGTCATGTTGTTAATAAAAAAACATTTATTTTAATTCATAAATTTACTTCATAAATTATAAAATAATATTATAACTATAACTATTAAGTAAAAAAGTAACTATTTATATTAGGTTATAAAGTCAATTTTTTCATCTTGTCTGTAGACTTGTATACAGCGCAGAGCGCGCATGCGCACCAACAGACAGAGACAGAGAGGGCCCCGCGATATTCTTTCTCTTTCTACCAATAGGACGAATTTTTCCTTGTCTCCCCTACTCTATATGTAATATCTCTATGTTCCCTCTACGGGACAAGCGTGATAATAATGCTTGCACGTGTGTGCATCGATATTTTTCCTTATTTTTCCCGACTAGCTGATTACCATTTTCCGGCTAAGTACTGTTACCTTTCAATTTCTGAAATTACGATATTTTCTTCTACGAATTCGAAAAGCGGTTTCATATCTTCATTAGAGATCTAAGCAGATCACAATTTTACATTGAAATTACATTAATAATAATTTTAATTATTATAACACAACATTTAAATCAAAAAATTCTATAAGAGTAATTATAAAAGTAAGTATTTTATAAAGAAGAGTAATTTAGAACATTTTTTTTGTGTAAAATACAATGACATCAATATTTTAAAACAAATATTTGAAAGAATAAAAATTATTTTTAATCTTATCATTTATAGCGCTTTTTATTCTTATCTCTCTCCCTCCCCTTACCACGAACGAAAGAATGATTATGTAAAGAATATTAATGTACTAAAGAAGAGACAAATTTTTATTTCATACTCAATTTTTACGTACCGCATTACAATGATTGGGCACGATAGTTTCACGGTAACGCCTTATATTTTTTTCGCCTCATTCGACTGATTAGTTTTAGAGACATAACAAATTGAAAAAACTTACTTTTTATTAATAACATGAAGCTTAAAAAGATTATGAAACCCGAATCAAGAGGAAAGATTTTTTTTATTAAAGTACATTTGGTCCGATTATAAAATATCATCTATAACAAAAATTAGTTATAAAACAAAAGCGAGTCAATAGATTCAAAAACGGGTTTTTCTTGAATTTGGAAAAAAGAAAGAAAACCACATGCCCAAGCCTAGCAATAGCGATCGAGTAGTTAGAGAAATACAGCCGTTGTACGTCAACAAACACACACACACATTTTCTAAAAACACGTATTTTGGATTCTAGTTATTTTAAAACATACTGAACTGTAACTTAGAAGACGAATGTATCGATTATGTGCTTTAACAATGTTTATTCTACGGGACATATTATGCATG
>JANSJX010000638.1:0-20180 GCA_026168455.1 Theocolax elegans | reverse complement strand
CGTTGAGTACCAACATTGGTCCAACGTTGGATACCAACATTGGTCCAACGTTGAGTACCACATTGGTCCAACGTTGGGTACCAACATTGGTCCAACGTTGAGTACCAATATTGATTCAACATTGGTACCAACATTCCAAACCAACTATGGCACAGGGATGGGCGATTCTACTCCATTCTCTAATATTTATTCGATTCTTTTTTAAAGTATCGATTATTTATCGATTCTTTTTTAAAGTATCGATTATTTATTCGATTCTTGAAGAATCGATACTCCAGAAACAAAGAATCGATACTCCATAAAGAAGAATTGATACGACTATACGACAGCACTTATATGAATTACGAAAATATCCTGTAGTAAGTGGTTTACAAAACTTAAAACACGACAAGTGGTTTACAATACTTAGAACACGAAAAACGGCAAAGAAGCACTGAGCAAAGCAAGATGATGTGAAAACCATGCGGTGCCCGACGTATTCCAATTTTCGACGTTGAAAATTGGAATACGAATCAAAGACTGAGTACTGATAATATGATAATATAAAAATATTAATAGTGAATTAGTGTCTATAAGTAAACAGAAATCTGTATAATCATAGGGTATCAGTATGTAAAACATAGCTATTACATTACAGGATAGATTAACGAAAAACTAATTTTGAAAACTTAATCTCCAAGTATTTTTAATTTCAATTTTCAACCCAATTTTTTGTATAAGATTATAAATGTGTATCTAATACAACGGCAAGTATTTTGTATATGTCAATAGAAATTTTTTTATATATTTATTAGAGTTTCACTTTCAGTAATTTTATTATTCATTTACTTTTATTATGTAAATTGAACATAAAGGAAAAGAAAACTTAATTATTTAACTTGATAACAAGTCTAAACAATTAAATTTATACACTAAATATTTATGTAACGCAAACACACCAAAATTACTTGTAGCCAATATTTAACTAACGAACTAGTGTAAATAATTGTAATAATAGTCTAAATAACACACAAAAGTGAAAAAGCGTTTATATATTGTAACAGAGTCGATTTTACTCGTCGGGAGGGTTTTTGATTGCCCTGTGCATATCCTCAATGCACAGGAATACTCTCGGTGTAACGATCAGCTGTTTTACCAGACAGTTAACCGATCGGCAGAACCGTCCTTGAAGTGGTGCGAGCTAGCCTCAAGCTCCGCACGATGACGTCTTCCCTGTGTACAGCGAGTGTACCTACCTAGTACACACTTATCCTCCGTCAATACTCGTACTCGGCTCCTCAGATGTGTGTCGTGCGAAGCAATGCACGACACCCGCGGGGCATGGCGGTATTCGCCTTCGGGGACAGGGAGTAATCACCGGTTAATTAATAATTACTCGGAATTAAAGACAGTTAATTAATTTATTAAAAGAAAATAAAGTGAAAGAAATATTACAATATGGTGAGCCAAGGCAAGGTCGAGCCTTGGCTCAAAGCAAATAAGGTTATTCGCGTAACCTCTAAAAATATAAAATATACGGTAACGTGTGTGCGTGCGCCCGCCGCAATGTACGCGTCGAGACTCGCGGTCTCGATCTACTCGGGGAGGAGGTTAAGTTCACCAGGTACCGGTTACCTGGCTTCGCAGTAATTATCGCAGAGTTGCGATCGCGAGAGAGAGTGTCGCGACGAGAGCGGGTAACCTCTCGTATACTTACGCGTCGGGATACCGCGCGTATCCCGTCGCCGATTTCGCTCGCGTCACGGTGGTAGTAAGTACGGTATTGCCTGGCCAGGACTTGTTTTATCTCTGAAGATGATCCTGGGGGACGGCGCGTGCCTCACGCCCTTCGGTCTCGAACTCTCTCTCTCTCTCTCTCTTCCTTTCTCGTGCCCGCGTTCTGCTGCGTGCCTCACTCGCGTGGGAACCCTCGTTTTCTCTCGTCTCCGCGCGCGATTCTCCTAGCCTCTCTCCTAGGCGAGACGATACTACCTGGTGTATCGTGCACACCGGCTCTCCGACGCGCTTGCGCATTGCGCCTTACGCGTCTTCAACGGTAGACTCACGCGATCGGTACGATTTTCGTCTCGCGTGAACCGTTTACCGTTACAATATATATATCAAAATTCGCAGCAAATAACAAATACAAAATATTAGGCTAAATGCTGATCATTAAAATATATGCAAAAAAAATTCAATTATTTAACTCAATCTCGAGTCTAAATAACTATTTTACAACTCTAGTATCTGAGGCCTGCGATGGCTCGGTCGGTAGGGCGTCGGGCTCGTAATCTGGAGGTACCAGGTTCGATTCCGGCCCCGGACGATTGATACAAGCACCACTGGCGAATGTATTTTCAACAAGTGCTTTCTTCACCAAGACATCGTATGCTGCCTCCGTCGCTGATTAGCACCGGTTTGGGAGCATAAAAAGAACGACGTTAAAATAATAATAATAATAAAAAAAAAAAAAACTCTAGTATCTTTGCGGAACAATCACACAAAAACACTTATTGTTAATTATTTAACTTGCAACAAGCCTAGATAATCAACATTAGTTGTAAAAAAACAATTCCTCACAATCAAAAATATTCAAAAATTTGTTACAAATATCATGAGAAGTAACACTTAATGAATACAATATATTAAATCAAGTAATTACTTTCAGTTAAGTGCAAAACAAATAATTTTAATTATTTTACTCACACACGAGTTTAAATAATTAATCTTACAACTTTAGAAACTTCGAGGCTAATTCACATAAAGTTACTTACTGTCAAATATTTAACTAACAAACAAGTTTAAATAATTAACAAAAGTTGTAGAAATATATTTTATATACACCAAAAAAAATGTTACATATTAACAATTACAAATTATAAGTACTATGAATAATATATGTGGGTCAAGAAAGGGAGAAAAAATTACGAAAAAAATGACGATTTCAAAGTCAAAAATAACTATTAATTTCGCCGCATCCCGTATATAAAGAAAAAAAATTAATACTACAATTTTCTTCAAAAGGGAGAACGGTGAGGTAGCTACCCCTCTCGAAAGAATCTATTTTTTACAACACTCTGTGACTACCTACTATACGTATCATGTATAGTAGAAATAAATAGATGATAGCGTAACGGTGAACGTATAGGCTTGTCACGCTGAACAACCGAGTTCGAATCTTGGCAAGGGTAAAATTTTTTTTATTTAATAAAATTAAATCATTTAGTTGCAAAATCAATAAAATTAATAAAAATTATAAATAATTTAATTTTATTTTTATTTTTTGCACAATCTGAGATTTTGAACAAATTATGAGAATGTTTAGACTATTTTTATAAAAGTTGTGAAAATTGTAAATATTTATAATATTAGACTTATTGTTAATTTAAAATATAATTTCTAGGAACTACCGATAGATGGATAGTTGATAAAATGCGAAACTAGTAATTAAGAATAGTATATAAGGTTATATAAGGATGGAAGAAGAGAAGACAGGAGACTCTTCCCAAATCTTATCAAGTCTCGTAGTGAAACCAGCATTGCGCGTGGTTCACTTCCTTGACTTGATAAGGTTTTATATTTTGTAAATGTTGTAAAACATTTTTATAATAAAGTCTCGTGGTGAAACCAGCATTGCGCGTGGTCCACCTCCTTGACATAATATACTAAATATTAAAATAAAATCTACTTTCTAAAAACTTTATTTTCTTTTCTTCATTGTAATGGGATAAGAGTCGAAACCCCACACTACCTACGCAAACACATACACAAATATTACGAACTGCTGCTAAGATAGCAAGGAGCGTATCTTAGTATTTTGTTTCGTATACAAACCTACACAAAAAATATTAATAATTAAAAGACTAACATATTAAGGTGCCCTAAAGAGAGCAAGGCGCGTCTCTTTAGGTTTTCCGACACTTATAATTTTCAGGTATGTGATACAAAAGTGTGTACGTCACATAAATTTGGCGCTCGGACAGGGACTGAGTTTATTATAAATCAAATCATATTTTATAAAAATCGGAAAATAGCGATTTTTTTTTCTCTCTTATAAAAAAAAAAAAATAAATAAAAAATAAAAAATGATCGATCGTTATCGAGATACACTTTTTAGTGATCTGAGATCAGCGCAAATTTTCGAATTAAATGAGATAGTAAATGATTTAACCGAACAACAAGATATTAATGTCAATCAAATAGAATTAAATCAAAACGATATTTATAGTTTAAAAGTTGATATTAGTAATTTATGCGAAAGATTAACAGATATTGAAAGTGAAAATAAATCTTTAAAGAATGAAAATATCCGTTTAATTAATGAATTGGATTGGTTTAAAAATTGTATAGAATTGTCAAACAAAAAATTAGATAATTAAATATAGAATTATCTACTAAAATTTTAGTATTAGAAAAATATATAAATAATAATTTATCGAAAAAATTGGGTAATATGTCAATTAATTAAAACTATTGTAAATATTAAATACCATGAAAGGATGAAATAATAATTATTTTAATGTGCTAAGTTGCTTTAGTTAATGGAGTATTAAATAAAATATTGAGTAATCGATTCTAATTCTAAAAGTGTTTATTATCATAAAAATGGAAATGAATAAACGTCGTTCAGGTGCGCATATGCGTGAAATAGAATTAATGGTAGAAAACAATGAAAATGAAAATGTAGGTAAATCAAGGTTAAATTGGGAAAAAGCAGTTACAGATGAACTTGAATGTCTATTTAAACATGATGAAGATATTGATAATAAAATTATAAATTTAAATAAATCTCGAAAAAATGATAATAAAGAATTAATCGATTGGGTTAATACTATTAAAGTTAATTTTCATGATCAAATGGAAGCAATGGCAAATAAAATTAAAGCTATGTCTGAAGATATACATTTTTTGAAGAATAGAGTTGAATTAGTTGAAAAAGAAAATGATAAATTTATAACAAAGTTAGCTAATTTAAATGAAGAAATAAATATTATTCAGGATGGCATAAATGAGGATGCAAATGTTTTGGTTATAAAAGACAAATTAATTAAAATAATAGAAGAAAATAATAATAGAACTGAATTTAAATTTAAAGAAATAGATAAAGATATAAAATTAATAAATAATAAATTCAAAATCCAAATATATCAATGATTAAAGAAAATTCTCAAATTGAAAATTTATTTAAAGTTCATTTAAATATGCCTAAATTTTCGGGTAAAGAAAATGAAAGACCAATGAGGTATTTAGATGAATTACAAAAATATTTGCATAATACAGTTAATAATCATGAGGAAATGATCTGTGTAATATCTCAATCTCTTATAGATGCTGCTAAAGAATGGTGGTATTTACAGGAGATAGAAATTAATAATTTTGAAGATTTTAAAATAAAATTTATGGAAAGATACTGGAATTCAACTATGCAACGCCAAGCGCGGAGAAAAATTGAATTTGGCCAATATTATTCAGGAAAATTAACAAGAGTAGAATATGCTACTTATATTTTAGGTTTAGCTCGAGAAGTTAATCTTGAATTAAACGAAAATGATTTAGTTGAAAAAATTAGTGAACATTTTGAACGAGAAATAAAACATTTAATTTTAGGACAGCAAAATAAAACTAAAAATATTCTATTTAAAATATTAACTGATTTTGATGGAGATAAAATACGGAATAAATCGGTTGAATATTTACCAAATAGACCAAATACATTTAATTCAAATTATGAAAAAAATAAAGATTTACAAACTTTTAATAAACCAAATACTAATAATAATATGAATAAAACATGGCAGAGAAATAGTACTCCATATGTTAATAGTATAAAATTAGATAAAAAGACTAGTAAAATTATGGAAAATAATAAGCGAAACCAACGGCAAAATATTGAACAATAAAAAAATCAAGAGACGATAGTTAGTGAAAATGATATTGTAATACATATGCCAGAGTCGGGAAACGAATCTTAGTTGCATTTAGAAACTCGGAACCCCAAAATAAATTTAATAAATTAAAGAAAATTAAATATGGAAAACAAAATGCAACTGAGGGGGATAAAATGAGAAAAAAAGAAGATATTTCGAATAAAAGAATAAATAAACAAATAGCTAAAGAATACAATAAAGAAATTAATATAGATACCATATTCGAAAATCCATTAGAAGATTTAACATATGATATAAATGGTACAAATGAAACAAATAAAAATGATGATGTTAATGTAGTAAAATGCCCTGAAATTAAAATTAAACTAGAAAATATTGAAATAAAAGCTTTAATTGATACAGGAAGTGAAATATCGTGTATATCCGAAGAATTTTATTTAAAATATAAAGATATTTTTAATAAACGTCCTACATTACCGATTTCAGGTAAAGTTATTAAAGGAGCTACTGGATTGAAATCAGCTAGAATTAATAAACAAGTTTTATTAAAAACAAATTTTAATGGATTAGAGATAAATTTAATTTATTTAGTAATTCCAAAATTAGTAAAAGATTGCATTATAGGGTATGATTCTCAGAAAAAACTTAAAATGCTAATAGATACAGTAAATGAAGAAATATTGTTCGAAATAGGTAAACAAGACGGTATAATAAATTATAAAACAAAGCAAATAAACTCTGAAGAGTATGCTTCATTATCAATTGAATTTGACGAAGTTTTTGATGAAGAAGAATTTTCGCGTTTCAATGATAAAAAATCAATAAATCACTTAGATTATGAATTAAATATAACTAGTGAAGAAATTGAAAAAATAATTAGTGTTTGTGACACCATAAATGATGTACAAAAAACTAAATTAAAAAATTTGATATTAAATATAAAACCGTATTTAAACGTTCGCCTGGACAATTATTAGATTTCAAATATAAGTTAGTATTGAAAGATGAGATTGCTTATTTTTCAAAACCTTATCCAATACCTTTGATGTATCGAGAGAAAGTAAAAACTGAAGTTGAAAAAATGTTAAATTTGGGTTAATACGTAGATCAACTAGTCCATTTATAAATCCATGTGTTATTGTTCCTAAAAAAGATGGATCTATTCGTATATGTTTAGATGCGAGAAAATTAAATGAAAAATTAATAAACGATTATGAATCTCCACCCGGAGTGGAAGAAATATTTATGCAATGTAAAAATAGAAATTATATGTCAAATTTTGATTTGTCTAATAGCTTCTGGCAAATAGCATTAACGGAAGAAAGTAAAAAGTATACTGCTTTCATTTGTGATAATAAAGTATATGAATTTAATGTTGTACCATTTGGTATTAAAATAAGCAGTGCTGCATTATTACGTGGATTAGATAAAGCTATTTCGGGATTAGATGATTTTTTATTATCATTCGTTGATGATTTAGTAGTAATATCTGAAAATTTTGAAAGTCATTTAAAACATTTAGATAAATTATTTGCAAGATTACAAAAATGTAATTTAAGATTGAATTTTGCAAAATCAAATTTTGTAAAAAAAGAAATTAAATTTTTAGGTAATATTATAACTAGTTTAGGTATAAAACCAGATCCAACAAAAGTAAGATCAATTAAAAATTTTAAAATTCCAAAAAATGTACGAGAATTACAAGGGTTTTTAGGATTTATTAATTTTTGTACTAAATTTGCAAAAAATTATGCGCATGAAACAGTACCATTATTAAAGTTATTAAGGAAAGATGTAAAATTTGATTGGGGTAGTGAACAGCAAAAAGCATTCGATAAAATAAAAAACTTATTTGATGAAAACATTATATTAAGTTTTCCAGATACGAAAAAACCTTATATTTTAACAACGGATGCAAGTGATTATGCTATTGCAGGTATTTTGTCACAATTAGATGATTTAGGGGAAGAGAAAATTATTACTTTTATTAGCCGTTCGTTAAAAGGTAGCGAGTTAAATTATTTCACTACCGAAAAAGAAATGTTAGCTATAGTTTGGTCATTACACAAATTAGATATGTACTTACGTGGGTCGGATAATATAAGAGTTAGAACAGATCATGAAGCTTTAAGTTTTTTGTTAAATTGTAAATTTAATAATGCTAGATTACGACGTTGGAATTTATCTATACAAGATTATAAAATAAAACCTGAATATTTGCCAGGAATAAAGAATTTAGCAGCAGATTATTTAAGTAGAATTAATCATTGTGAAAATTCAAATATTAAGGATTCGGAAATTATAATTGCAACAATTATAAAAAAATCGTTTGATAAAGAATTAAAAAATAAATTTATAAACTTAAAAGAAATTCAAAAAACAGATAAATTTTGTATTAGTATATTAAATAAAATAGAAAATAATGATGAATTTAGTCGTTTTAAAATTATTAATGATTATTTATGTAAAATAACTAATGATAAACCTAAAATTGTATTACCAGAAAGTATAATGAAAATTCTAATTCAACAATTACATGAGTACTATGGACACGTAGGATCAAAGAAAATATATACAATGATAATGGAATATTTTTTTGCTCCTAAATTAAGAAAAAAATGTTTTGAAATTTTGAAAATCTGTGATAATTGTCAACGAAATAAATATTTGACTATTAAATATCAAAGTACATTTCAACCAATGATAGTAAACGAACCAAGAGAATTATTATCGATTGATTTTTATGGTCCTTTACCTATTTCAAAAGGGGGGGTAAATATATTCTTTCAACAATAGATGTTTTTTCAAAATTTGTGGTTTTATATCCATTAAAGAAAGCAACGACTTTGGCAGTAATAAACAGAATTAAATCATATATAAAAAATTATGGTAAACCAAAAGCAATAATTTCTGATCATGGTACGCAATATACGAGTGAAAAATGGAAAGAGTATTTAAAGAAAGAAAATATAAAAATAATATATTCTTCTATAAGACACCCACAAAGTAACTTAGTTGAACGTACAAATAAGGAGATTTCACGAATATTTAAAACAATTTTAACAAAGCATACAAGTTGGGCAAACGAAATAGAATATGTTGAAAAATTTTAAATGAAACACATCATGAAACAACAGGTTTTCCGCCTGTAGAATTGCATTTTGATCAGAAGTGTGATAGAATATGGGATAAATATGTAAATATATTAACTTCAAAATATAATTTAAGTTATGATAAAAAATTAAAATTGCAAAAGAAGGAATGCATAGCTTTATAAAAAATAGAGCAGAAAGGAAAAATAAGGAAAAATCAAAAACAAAATTTAAAGTAGGTGACTTAGTATTAATTAAAGCGTTAAATGTATCGAAAAATGAAAAAAAAATAACAGCAAAATTTATGAGTTTATATGAAGGACCATATAAATAATAAATTGTTACGGTCCTGATACGTATTTATTGTATGATGAAGAAAAATTATGCGAGCGTGGAAAGTTTCATATAGCGAATTTAAAATATTATTATAAGGAGTAAATGTAAACTAAGTGAAAATAAGATGAGTATGTAAAAACTGAAATATCTATACAAAAACAGATTTTATTTAGTGAGAATAATAGCCTGTTTGAAAGTAAGAAGTAAATAGAACTCTTCTATACATCCATGGTACGTTAACACTATATACAGAAGGGGTCACCGCAAATTATTCGGCGCTTGATAATTAAAGGTTATAGCTCGGATATATGAATATTGCGAAGAAAGAAAATTCTCAGTATTTACTGTGATTTCTTGAAATCAAGTTTCAAAATTTTCAAAGTCGAAAATGCCGACTAGAAAGAGAAATTCTGCAACGCAGACGTGTGATTATGTGGGATGTGCACATGCACAAACCCAGGTGCAAAAGAGTGATATTGACAGTGGTGTGTGTGATATAAAAAACATCATTATAGTAAACCCTGGAAAAAGAGTGACGGCGGGAAAATTTAAAAATAATAACTCTTTTAAATATTATGAATATGCGGTTAAAGTTGGAGCGGTGCCAGATAAGAAAAATAAAAATACCCAGACTAATTGGCATCCGGAGTATCCAAAATTGGACTTTACTCCAATGATGAAAATGAAAAGGAGAGGAGAGGCATTGGAAGCAGAAATAAAAAAATTACAGAAGGTGACGGAGGAGGTGTATGACTTTGACGATAAATTTGTAGAAACAAATAGAGATGATTTGACGATGGATGTGCAGGAGTTTGAAAAATTTTTGAAAGATAAAAAGTAAGAAAAAATAAATAAGTTTTTGTATGGTTATTTAAGTTTAATTTTAACTCATTTAAGTTTAATTTTGTTCAAAATAAAATTTTATACAAAATTAAGGGGGGGTAATGTGACTGCCTACTATACGTATCATGTATAGTAGAAATAAATAGATGATAGCGTAACGGTTAACGTATAGGCTTGTCACGCTGAACAACCGAGTTCGAATCTTGGCAAGGGTAAAATTTTTTTTATTTAATAAAATTAAATCATTTAGTTGCAAAATCAATAAAATTAATAAAAATTATAAATAATTTAATTTTATTTTTATTTTTGCACAATCTGAGATTTTGAACAAATTATGAGAATGTTTAGACTATTTTTATAAAAGTTGTGAAAATTGTAAATATTTATAATATTAGACTTATTGTTAATTTAAAATATAATTTCTAGGAACTACCGATAGATGGATAGTTGATAAAATGCGAAACTAGTAATTAAGAATAGTATATAAGGTTATATAAGGATGGAAGAAGAGAAGACAGGAGACTCTTCCCAAATCTTATCAAGCCTCGTAGTGAAACCAGCATTGCGCGTGGTTCACTTCCTTGACTTGATAAGGTTTTATATTTTGTAAATGTTGTAAAACATTTTTATAATAAAGTCTCGTGGTGAAACCAGCATTGCGCGTGGTCCACCTCCTTGACATAATATACTAAATATTAAAATAAAATCTACTTTCTAAAAACTTTATTTTCTTTTCTTCATTGTAATGGGATAAGAGTCGAAACCCCACACTACCTACGCAAACACATACACAAATATTACGAACTGCTGCTAAGATAGCAAGGAGCGTATCTTAGTATTTTGTTTCGTATACAAACCTACACAAAAAATATTAATAATTAAAAGACTAACATATTAAGGTGCCCTAAAGAGAGCAAGGCACGTCTCTTTAGGTTTTCCGACACTTATAATTTTCAGGTATGTGATACAAAAGTGTGTACGTCACAACTCACATCAAAATTAAAATAGATCCCGCGCGGGAACGAATTTATTTTATTAAAATTAAATAAAATAATTCGCCGCAGTGGTTTCTTTCGGCGAAATTAGCTGCAAAGACTATACACGCAAAAGGGCTAGGCGATCGCGCTATCTATTTCTCACACACAGTATAGCCCGCCTAGCATCTAACACCGATTTCCCGCAACTATGGACCCGCAGGCGCAATCGAAGAGAGTCGATAATGATCGGGCTCTCGCGAAAGTCTTTCCCTGCTGCGCTGTTCGGGTCGGATTTTCGCTGCACGCGATCCGCGGCACAAGTTACTCTCTCCCTACCTTGCCGCTCCCATTCGAGATACGCAAGGCTCTTACGTCAAGCTTGCGATCAGGAGAGACCAATCTTCGTGAGATCGTGCGCTTCCGGCTAAACTCGGATATCCGAGCGAGAGGGGGAATACGCCGGTATAGAGATGTATCTCACACGTTATCACTCTCGGTCTCTCTCACTCTAACTCCTATAACTCACTCTCTCTGTCTCTCTCTCTCTCTCTCAACCTCAACCCGCTCACGTTTCGCCGCGACACCGCTCGCGCGCTGAAAGATAGCCAACAGTTTTTATTTTAATTTTTCAAATACGGCAAGGACGACACCGAAGTCCTGTCATGGTCGCCATTTGTGACGTGGTATTCGCGATCCCGGTCATAATAATTAATTTTAATAATTAATAATAACCGTTGGGCCGCTTTGCCCAATGCCGCGTATGCAACTAATTTATTTCGCGAAGGTTACCGGCAAGTGTTGCCAGGTACAAGTTTGCTGGGACGCACGGTGTGGACGATTCGGGAGATCCTCCTTGCCTCGGATTAAATTAAAAGATAAATTTGTCGGCGGGAGCGGGGAGAACACAATAACTTACTCGAGAATTAAAATAAAAATATATTGATTTGCTCTCAATTAACAACAATGGTCATCTAGACATCGTACCGCAACAATTTTAAAACGCGCGGGCGGAAGTCCCAGGGAGCCTGCTGGATAGAGTTCTTCGCCTGCGGCAGACTTTCGCTCCCAAAATCCGCTGTTTGGGTTCTGGCGTACCCGAACACACTCCCGAGTTTCACTCAACAATTATACACTCATGGGGGGGGGCGTCACGGTATTATAAAAATGAACTTTTTACAACAGTGTGAGTAAAATTGGATTTTAGTCCTCGAAATTAGGGAGTAAAATGGTACTTTTTAAAACACTGTGACTAAAAATCGATTTTACAACTTGCGGGAGTAAAATGTGAAAATTTAATGTAATTATTATTATTTTATTATTATTCATTTGCGTTATGTAATTGGAGTTTGTTCAATTATACATACGAATGTTAATTATATGTAACTTTCGACAATGTTAATTATACGTACAGTATTTTCGTCAATCTTATAATTTATATTATAATTCTATTTCTATTATAATAGATGAAGTAAATATTAAATAAATAATTCTTTGTATATTTATGAATAATTAAACATTATTTGATTCAGAAAATTGTTTATACGGGTGCAGGCTTAACTAATTAATATAAATTTTAAAATAATTTTTTATTTATTTTATAAAAGCATTTTTAAAATTATTTTTTAAGGTGGGGGGGCTTCGCCTGCCCCAACCCCCCCACCAGAGCTTGCAGCCCTGGACCCGCTCTCCGCCCCCTTACCTGCACTCTAATTGTCTTACATTCGTTTATTACGGAGATGTCCTCGTTCAATTACCTTGTATTTTTAATTTGTGTATGTTTTAACAAAATTTTGTTAAAATTTTTGTTAAAATTTTGTTGTGCGGCTACGCCGGCCCTCGTGCATGGCGATCAGCACGCGGGACTAAAACCGCTTTTTACGCCCATGTTCCATAATATACTGTACCGGTAGACGCCCGGAAGATGGCCCAACCGATCTCGGTCCCGGTGCACTCACACGCGACCGCAAGAGGATACTCGGATACCGTCGGCCTACGCGCCTTACGCGCCTTTGCTCGGTCTTATACAACAAAACTATATCTCGGCACCGGTAAAGTTCATCCACCTCGAGCGGCCGATCGGAACATACTCAATAGGCAATTGCCTAATTTCCCGAAAAAGCTCTAGCGTTCTTATCCTTACGTATTGTTGCGCGCGTAATTGTATACTTGAGTTAGCGTAAACAAGTGTCGTCCGGTGGCCTTGACATACCAAAGGCAGCGACGACTTACAGTTATTATGAACACTTCATTTGTCGTGAATAGATTGTGTGACGATTTCCTTCACAATATAAATATATATATATATATATATATATATATAGTATGGATTCCATTTATCGACCTGATGTATCTATATGTCGAAAAATTGTCCAAAACGGTCCTTCATGAGCTCAATTACCGACCTAATGCTGATACATCGGTATATACACATGTATATATATATATATATATATAGACTATATCTTTTTTATACAAGTGCTTTGTGTTTTTAAAAATAACCCATCCCTCTCATTACCGACTAAATGGGTCGGAACTTGCTTTCTAATATCAACATACAATGGAATTTTCAGTTCTTCAACCCAGAATGAGTTATAGATGTTTATTTTATTATATGTTTATTTTATTTAATTTCGTAATAATTTGTATATCATATATATGCCACAAAATGCTACCGCATTCATTAATCGTGAACAGACAAGAGAAGAAGCATAAAATTAAAAAAAGATTGACATGCGAGAGCGTTTTTGGCTATATATTTAAAACACGCACATTAATTACAACAAAACTTGCGTGACTTTCGTTTATCGTGACTCTTGTCATTTATCTGTGATGAAGAAATGCGAATAATAACGTAAACTACATGACTAAATTTGTTATAAGTGGTGAAGGATCGAGCGACAGAGTCACGTAAATTACTTGTGACTCGTCTGAAATACGTGACACAAGTATTGTGGGCCTTAGAAAGACAGATACAGTCACATAATGTGCGTGGCTGCATTTTATAAAATATTTTTGTGCGTTACGTTTATAGTATTAAAAGGCTGATCACGTGACGCCCCACAGATATTCTCTGGGCTGTCGTACGTGACTCGTTCGAATTACGTGACTCAAGCTACGCGGGCCTTTTAAAGACAGATACAGTCACGTAATTTACGTGACTACATTTTTACGTGACTCGCTTCGTTGACGTTTATGGAGGAACGGGTTAGTGTCACGTAAATTAAGTGAGTACGAGATTTAACGTTATTCTTTATGGAATGTCTGTTTGTCACATGGGGATAAAGATACGTGATACGTTACTGAAAGCTTTTACGTAAAACATAGTTATAAAGTTTTACGTCCCTTCATAATCTAGGGAAAAGCTATTCTATTATCCACGTGTTATTACGTAAATTCAGTGTGAATAGACACTTCGTATACTTTAAGCACAAACATGGACACACGTCCAATTTAATATGCAATATACTGAACTGTGCGAAGAGTGATATACCATATCTCTGGATAATTTCACTCGTGAGAGGCGTACAGGGGTCCCAGAACAAAGATATTAGTAATTTCGTATTTTACTGGAGAGCTTCCTCCCTCAATTACTTCTGAACATTTCAAAATGCTGTTCTTTGTACGCTCGTACCTTCTATCCAACCTGAAAATATTATATCCACTCGTACACTTTCGCGTGGTTAAATAGGAGACGATTCGAGAGGTGTTTCCGCTTCTATTGGTGGAACTTTCTGATGGTGACTCCCGTGGGGGTATTTTCAGAGTGAAAAGTAGGCAAACAGTGTTTCTGTACCTTGGTTCGGTTGTTCTTAAAATGATTCTAAAAATTAAATTACTAGAAAGAATTGACTGCATGGGAGTTCCATCGCAAAGTCGCGTGATACCAATGTTGGGAGATTGCGAACGAGCTTTCTCAACGTGGGTTCTCTCAGGGCTCATATTGATTAAGTTTGTTAATTTCTTTTTTTTCCTCCGATGACCTCTTTAGGGTGGCGGTGTCTAGCTTGACTCGAGGATTGAGGATACCGTCATTCAGATAAAGAAGTATATGGTAATTAGGTAAGACCGTAATTCTATTGGCGGTGGGGTTGCTTTATACGTAAAATTTGGCCTTAAATGTCAAGCTTTGTCTGCGTCTAAAACCGAACTACATATTAAACCAAGCATACCTGAATATATTTTGGTATTATTCAAGAGCAAAATTCGTCTCCTGTATTTGCTGCTGTTATTTATCGGCCACCAAAGATTGTCTTCGTGGGTGAATTAGAGTTTTTAAATATCTCCACAAGTTTAATCTTCATTACAGTCAAAAAATTATAATGGATGATCTTAATACCGATATTCTTAAGAAGTATGATGATACTAAGTTCGTTTGCAATTTATCTACTGTACTTTCTTCTACCTTCAACTCGAGTACTTGGTTGGATGTCATTTTTTCGATGATAATGACTTAATTGTTGATCATGGTAACATCCCTGTGCCCTTTCACAATGGTCATAATATTACTTCTGCTACTATACTTTATAATAATTTTTCACGAGTCAATACTATTACCAATACTATTCCCGAACAGTACGTAACGTTTTTTAAACTGTTTTAAAAAGTTTTCTATCGAACGTTATAACGTTTCCAAATAAAAGTAAAAAAACGTTTTAAAACGTTTTGATATTGAGTACATAAGAGTATTAAATTATCATAACGTTTTAAAATCTTTTTAAAAACGTTTTAAAATTAATCAAAAAATGGTTTGAAAATGTTGAAAAAACGTATTGTAAATATTGACATAACGTTTTTAAAAAGATTTAAAAAATGATTAAATGTCGTTTTTATACCCATATTTAAGGTATAATCTAATATGCGACCTGTCTTACAGTAGTTACATTCATTTTACACCTACACTTAAAGTAGTACAATAATACTGCTGTTATTTATATATTGATTTAAAACAAATGCACTTTATACATCAATGTTGACTAATACTTAACCATTTGCGAGATAACTTTTTTAAAACTCTCTTATAACGTTTTTAAAACGTTGTAAAAATAATTTAATACTCTTATATTCTGAATATCAAAACGTTTTAAAAACGTTTTGTTTTACTTTTATTTTGAAACGTTATAGCAGTTGTCAATGTTCATAAGTTCATCGCCAATTTTAGTAACATTTTCAACATAATCTGGTGTCTTCACAGAAGAGATATTGGCATATTTGATGTGTTTTTTGTACGTGAGGAATGTCCTTCTGTGTTTGTCATACAGAAAAAGCAGTCAAATCACTGTGTTCAAACATAGTAAGCAACATCTAACCTTTAGGTTTTAAATTTTTACATTTACAAGACATTATTAACTTGTACTTTTTACAAAATGTTGTACTTTATCGCATACCTTTAGTCGAATCATCAGTTATTCTGCTTTCACCACTTCACATTAAATTAGGTCTCATGAAACAATTTGTTAAAGCTTTGGACAAAGATGGTGACTGCCCTTTGTGGACGACTTTGTGGTGATTTTTGACGGTCCTCAAATTCGCACCATGTTCAACGATGATACGTTTATTACAAAAATGACCAACGATGAAAAAGAAGCATAGCTAGGTTTCAAAAAAGTTGCTTAAAATTTTTTGGGTAATCATAAAAGTGAGGATTACCAAAACATTGTTGAGAAAATGTTAGAAAGTTACGAGCAGTTAAGCTGCTTGATGAACTTGAAATTGCATTTCCTGCACTCGCACCTGGACTACTTTCCAGCGAACCTTGGAGACTATAGCGAAGAACATGGTGAACGATTTCACCAGGATATCAAGGAAATGGAACGTCGCTACCAAGGAAAGTGGGATGTTAATATGATGGCAGATTTTTGTTGGATACTGAAAAAAGAAACCAAGGCAAAGGGGGGAAAAAGAAAAAGAAATCCGCTGCATAGGACGTTTAAAGATAGCAGAGTTCGGTACAAGCAAGCAAAAGTGTGAAAGAATTGCTACAATGTTGAGGTTTTATATTATAAAACACAGAAATTTTCCAACGTCAGTTTCTTTTTTTTCAGAGTAAATTTCGAAATACACAAAAAACATGAATCATGAAATCACAAAAATGTATTTTAAGCTCTTACAGACAAATTTTAGGATTTTTTTAAGATTTCTCATGGTTTTTTACAATGTTTTCAAATTTTAAGGACCTACTAGTAACGTAGACCCTAAATTTGGTTTCAGCGCGTCAAAATATATAAAAATCATGCATGATATAAGTTCAAAAAACTTTCTTGCCTAATAAATGCGGACTCTTCAATGCAAAATTTCACAATTTTCAGCAATTTTCACGGTCTTGTAGCATATTTTCGAAATACAAAGAGCTTACATGTAAAATAAACTCTAGATTCAGTTTCAGTGTGTCAAAATATATGAGAAATGATATTTTAGTATGTTTCAAATTTCCTAATCTATTACACTGAACACTCACCTACTTTTTCCTTTCTAAAAATGGGATTTTCCGATTTTCCAGGTGGTTTTTCTTCATTTTATAAAAAATGAAGGGTTCTAGAGCAATTCTGCGCCCGGATTCGGTTTCAGCGCATCAAAGTACATAAGAAATAATACTTCTACTGGGTCTTGCCACTTTTTTTTTATGCCTGTGTTATTAAATAGAACGTGTCCATCAATTCTAAAAATTTTAAATGCCTAACTGACAATTGCATAACGTTTCTTGTGTTAGCTTTTCGCTACTTATATATAAACACGTTATTGTATACGAATTCGCTTATGTAGCATTAGGACGACGCATGCGCGCTGCTGAGCCCAATTAACCTGCGACGGGCGGTAGCGCGAATTTTATAGGCGTTTTCCGGAAAATCAAAGTTTCATTTACCGGTGTGCGTACATACAACCACTAGACATATCGGTTTAATCCAATCAAAGGTGCTCCAATTTTCTATTGTTTTGTTTATTGCAGTGTTTTTAGTATGCGATTTTTAATTTCTGTATTTTAAATTGTTATTTTTTTTAATAACCAGCTTGAAGAGGTTTGGCAGACCATGCCAACGTAATGTTGGCAAAAAAAATCAGTGTTTACGATTTTTTCCCTTTGCCTCCGCCAAATCGATTAAAAAATCAAATTAAATATTCTACTTATAAAAAGAAAGTGATTTATACTGAAATTCGAGAAACTGTAAAACCTGACATAACAGTCAAACATGCATAATTTAGCTATTATACAGAGGTTGTGAAATTTACATTTATTTCTTACAAAATCATTAAACTTTTATATAAGGGCTATTTCACGTCAACTGATCAGGTCAAAAAATAAAGATCATTAGAGAAATCTAGATCTAATCAAGATAAAAATCAAGACGCTGCAGACCTACTGTCACACCGCACTGGGGATCAGGGTGCGGGTGATAAAGCCTATATCCGTTATAAAAATAAGAGATTTTATTAACTAAATAGTGGTTTAATTACACGGTTGCCAGTCGCGTTCGTGGCTACTTAGACGGCTGCTAGCGATTATTAATTAAAGCGCAGTTAATTTAAAGGTAATGGATGGCTCGTATTCTGAGACTCGTGGGAATTAAACGCACGGCGACATAACGAATACACGATCGAATATCCGCTCGATCGACGAAAATGGCGACGCCGGCCACGTGTACGGATACGCGGGAAAGGGGCAATAGCGGCACACACATACTTTATGAGGAGAGGAATACGGGTATAGGGTAGCACGTTTGCACAAACCTTGCACGGCGAACTCTCTCTCTAGGTTGCATTCGGTGCACACTCTACAAACTCTCTTTCTCGTACGATAACGGTCGAGACGATCTACGTGTTGCATGGTTGCGTCAGCTCACGGCCGTGTTCCCGAGCCCGCTGCTTCGTCCTGCGAGAGATCACTTGCCTTGTGACACTCCCCCCCCCCCCCCCCCCCCATAAAACTGAAGTTACGCGGAGTCGTAACTGAACTAATACAAAAAATGAACTCAATAATATAATAGAATATTGCATACTATAGTCTATTGGTGGGGTGAGTACGCTTAGATTTGAAATTCAAAACTAGATGTTTTTAAATAGCGTGTGCTATAATAGCGGTGTATCTGTGTTCAGTCTTGATTGACAGCTGCTTGGCTGGACATACTGTATACAGTGTGCGCTGTGTGTGTGTGATAAGAGATAAATTAATAATTTTTATAAAATCATATATTTTGGGGAGTTTGTGTAGACGTTGTATCCATTGATCGGTATCTGGAGCTGGGATTTGCTTCGGGGATTCCATATGGTTTTGTAGGAGAGCTACTGCGGTGGGATTTCTTCCTAAGTTGAGAATGCTGGGCTTCCCGGATTGGTTGCTGATTACGCGGCCGGTATCGATTTTTTATTGACTCTTTCCACGCTGACCTCGGGGATAGTTGACAGTACGATTCCCCCTGAACAGTTATTGTAATAATAATTGATATTTATTTATTTACTTAGTAAATTGACTCGGCGAGATCATCTATCTCGCTGACTAACTCAATATTTCGCTCGTTAATTAATTTCCCGGTTGTAATCCTTCCCGACGAACACCGCTCTCTCCAGCGTATACTCTAGTTGGCTGATTTTGCGCATAAGGCCCAACCCACGGATTCGAAGCCAAACAAAGTGTTTGGCGTTGTTAAAGGTATGCACGAGAATCAAAATGATTACCAGCCGTATCGTGGGACATCACTACATAGATTGGTGAATTGAAACAAATTGGGCCTGACCGGGTCATATCTATTCCCCAGAACCCACTCCACTACAACTGGCGCCCAATTCGTGTGGATTTCATCGAGGGACATCCAGTAGATTAATAAACACGATATTGTTGTCCAATTGTTGATAATTTTGTTATTAACAATTGGATAACTCGCGAACAATAGCAAGGTCAGCGGTCACGTTTCGAAAATTTACAGTTATTTCGGTACTCTTTTGATCCCTCTCTAGACGGGATTTGTTTATTAATAAATTGAATTCTT
The DNA here is from genome assembly GCA_026168455.1 of Theocolax elegans. Lineage (NCBI taxonomy): Eukaryota > Metazoa > Arthropoda > Insecta > Hymenoptera > Cerocephalidae > Theocolax > Theocolax elegans. Next base: position 87 of record JANSJX010000638.1, on the reverse strand, counting down.
ATAAACAAATAAGAATTTTTTTTATAACAAATAAAATTTTTTTATTTTCTCGTCTAGATTAGTTATTAGTAGGAAATTTGGTTGACT
>JANSJX010000637.1:0-20183 GCA_026168455.1 Theocolax elegans | reverse complement strand
TTAATATCTGAAGAAACAGACACATTACCATGGGGTCATTACAAAATTAATGAGCAAGAAAATAAATAATACCAATAAAGACTTTAAAATTGCATTTATTTTTCTATTTTATACATTTGATTTCCTTATCCAACTATTATGCGAATTATCAAATCCTAACCATTTTACATAAATTTCATTCCCTCGTTTTTTTAAGATTTTTTCCACTAGATAAACATCTGGATACTCTGCTTTTAAAAGTTCATGTTCATAGAAGCCACCAGCAATTTGTTGATCTTGATAATCTTTTAACTTGTATGTGATTGGAGTTATAGGTATTACTTGAGTTATAGTGAAAATTTCTGTTGACCAGTTGGGTATAACCTTTCTCAAACACTTTTTTTAATTTACTCACTCGAACTTTGTCTCCAGTAGTAATTTTGTTCGTTTTCTTTTTTTTGCCATAGTGTCAGAAGATTGCTTAAATCGAGCTAATATTTCAGCTTCATTTTTGTGATTAACGTCCTTTGGTTTCACTCCAGTAGTATGATGAGTACTATTATTGTAGGCCATTAATAAATCAGACAAGATATCATACCACTTGTACTTGCCTCGTAAGCTAAATTGCATCCACATTTTATTTTAAAGTACGGTTAAAACGTTCACAAATAGATGCTTTGAGATTACTATATGTTGAGTAATGGTTTATTTTATAATGTTTCATAAGCTTTTGAAATGTTGAATTGTAGAATTCTTTACCAAAATCTGTGTGCAGATTTTTTGGCACCCTTTCTTGTTTTAAAATTGATTTCATTGCTGCTGTAAATTAAAACGTTTTATTCAACCCCGCAGATGTGTGTCTCAAAGAAAGACAGGAGAATAATCCCCGCCGGTGGTAGAGGAGAGGTTAGGGTAGGCCCTACGGCAAGAATACCCGTCAGGGAGCCCTAAGTAGAAAGAAGAAAGAAAGAAGAAGAAGAAAAACCGTCGGTAGTTGTGTGAGGAAGAAGAAAAGATGTACATAATAGAGTTAAGATGTAAATAAGAAGAAAAAACCGTCGGTAGTAGAGGAGAATACGCCGGAAGAGAGAGGGAATAGGTATAATAATATAATTTTTTTTTTTTAATTATTCTATTTTCTATTTTTATTATTTATTTTTATTTTATAATGGTGGTGGTTATCGAATAAATAAATAAAATTTAAAATGTGCAATTCGGTCCGACGCCCGTGCGAGGGAAGAAGTAGTATCGCGAACGAATCGTTGTTAGGAGAGTAGTAGTAGTTGTAAGAGTTATTTTAAATTATATAATATATAATTGAGGGTGAATAACTTTTGTTTAATGAGTAAAAGTAGTTGCAGTAAGATGTTGTAGTAAACCGAAGGACACCGGGGGTGTTTCGGTTTAGGAGGGGGCTGTTTGTGACGTTGTAAAACATACAACGTACAAGTACATGCACATGGCTTGTATTTACAAGTCATGTGCATGCATACATTTAACTTATGTTAGATCGCGATCGCGTCGCAGGTAGGGAATCCCTCGCAGGCGGACCGAAGTGCACCGATGCACTTTTAAAATAAACACTGATACCCACGGTATGGGTATGTTTTAGCACGGAGCCGACGAACGAACGCGACCGATACCCGACGGTAGTACGCGGACTACGACCGAGACCCCGGCCGAGAGGTATCGTGAGCCAAGGACCGAGCCCAGGTCGTCTCACGATACCTGGCGTACCAATAGCTGCTGATGTCAACAAGACGGGAGGTTAGGCGGCGTCCTAACCTCAACCGTCACACGTGCTCAGCAGACGACGACGGCTGAGATGGCGCATGGGTGCGCGCACGCCCGAACTACGTACTAGTAGTCGGGAGAGCCAGGGTGCTCCCCCACCTTACACCCGTATACGGGGAACGCGGCACCGACGGCGACGCTCGTGCGGCACTAGGCGTGGTGCGCGGGAAGGGGGGGATCACTCGAGCAGCGAGAGTGTTGCGCGCGCGAAGATGCTCGAGTGAGCGACCGTAGTGGGATTATGGGTGGGAGCGCGCGGAGCGAGGGGAGCGCGAGTAGAGTAGGAGTCGCGGTATACCTAATTTATACGGTATACCGCGACATATTAGAATATATATATATATATAGATATATAGACGGCGCGCACACCTATGGATTGGTGTATATTTTGTATATAGCGCGCACGTATATTAATATTAGATTGATTAGTTTAGCTAGTAGCGTCGTTAATTTTAAATAAAAATTAGGTAGATCCGTCGGTAGAGTTGGGGCGATTCGTAATAATTATAAAATATGTATATAGTTGTAAATAGTTGCTAAATTAATTCTAATTGATGTATGAGTGTGTCGGGATAGTTGATAGTAATTACATAGTCGGTAGGCACGGGCGGCAGCACCGACTGGATTACCGATATGGTAATTCAGTATTTGTAATGCGCGCCTTCCGAGTGTCGGGGATGATTGGTTGCGTGGTCGACCCAATAATGAACAGGTTGGTGGTGACGTAAACCACTATTATTGGGTAATCGGCCTTGACGGAAATAAGATCAAGGCTGACTACGCGTATCGATCACGCAATCAACCACCCTAATCAACGCCGGTAGATAAGAAATATAGTAAGATAGAGCAGGATAGCGGTAGGGTGGGGAGGAAAATCCTTAATTTTGGGATCAAGCCACGCCGCGAGCCGGATGAAGAAGCCGGTCTCGATGATTCGCTACCTGATCGTCCGAGGAGATAGTCGATTCGCTACCTGATCGTCCGACGAGATAGTCGTGATTTTGCAGAGTGATTTCTGAGTGGATTGTTTGAGGCGAAGTAGTCATTTTTTTGTAGTTAGCAGAGTAGAGTTAGAGTAGTCGAGTTCGAGTTGAGCGGTACTGGAGTTGAGAAGTTAATTAGGCGAGTAAAAGTTACGGTTAGCCCGACGGGCGGCCGAATTGCTAATATTTATTTTTCTTATTATTTTATTATATACCGCCGGACGGAGTTGAGTGAGAGAGTAGAAGCACGTGTGTGAGTCGGTCGCGAGTCGCGTTTAATATTGTGTCGGTGCCGGAAATTATAATTTCTTTGAATTGTTGAATAAATATTAGTTGTGGTGAAGTATTAAATTCGAGAGTGTCATTTTAAGTAATTTTCCTTTACTCTGAAAGCCGCCGGTTCCGAGGTGGTCAGCCGTCGGGATTCCCTCTGTGACGAGGAGTCGAGGTGAGGATTTGCCGGGTTGCCGAGTTGTTTGTAAAGTAATTATTTCATTTTTATTTAAATATCGCCAGGCGCCCAATTAAATATAAATCGGCGATATCTAGCCATTTTCAACGTCGCTACGACGGAACCTCCGTCGGCCTTGAATTTAATTTAATTAGATTTTTTCCCGATGAAAAGTAGCGTCGCAAGTCAAAAACCTTGGCTAAATGAGGTAAATTTGTTACAGGCCTGGTATCATTCAAGGACCGCGGAGGGTTAACCTTGCTTAGCGGAATTATAACAGACTTCCTCCACAAGGAGGGATATTCACAAGACTGAATGGACTTATTCAATAAATTAACGAGAAAAGGGGTAATAACATGCAGCGCATTTGAAAAAAAATTCAACGAAAGGCCATCACAGCTACGATTTCGGGCTTTAGGCAAACATCTCTTCAAAGCAATATTAACCTGCAAAAAATCGACTAGTTGAAAATCAAACAATACAGCGTTATTTGAATAGGGAAGTGCCAAAATATTCTCTAATTCATTCAAAGAACAATTAGGGTGACAACTAGCAAACGAGGAGAAGTATGATATTAATTCAGAAGCACTAAATTTTTGTAAAGGAGAATCATTTTTTAACTGGGTTAGTCCGTGCTTGCGTAAGATTTTCCAGAACATGGCAGCATCCTGTGCATCCGATAACTATTCAACAAATAATCCTCGCGAGCCTTTTTAATCTCCAGTTTCACTTGCTTACGTAAAACCTTAAACTCACTCAGCAATGCAGCACTCCCATTTCGTCGTGCCCGGTGGTACAATCTATCTCTTACTTGACACATTGTTCTCAGACGGTCATTAAACCAAGGCGCAGGCATTTTTTTAAAATACGCTGTCTAAAAGGCGCATGGATATTAAGTAAATCTAAAGAGACAAGACGAAAACATTCAAGAAGATGGTTAACATCCAAATTAGTTTGAAGGTTGAGATTATCCCTGTCCAAACATAGTTGAAGAGCCATGGAAAAATCAGCAGGAGAGAAGTTACGAAAATCCCGCGAGAAAATTTCAATCGATTTGATGACTCGTTCATCCAATTTGTAATCAACAATAATAGAATCATGACAGTTTATAAACGGTGTGTTCGATTTATAGAATCCAATAACTTTATCCATAGAGTCAATAATTACGACATCCAGCCAAGTATCAGAATTATCCCGATGATGCGTTGGGCCCGTAGGAATGAGGTATAACGAATTCTCAAATATAAGGTTCTTTAGGTGATTAGCATAAAAGTTATCACTCGAGAGGTCAGAATTAAGATCACCAGCAATTATAACATTGGGATAAAGTTGAAGATATTGATTAATCAATTCAAAAACTTTACACAATACCTGACCTTTAGGACGTCTGTAAATCGACAGAAATAGAAGTTTTTGCTGCATACTCAGTGAAATTTCAAGAATAATATATTCAGTTTCATTTAAATTCTCATTGATTGAATAACAAATGACCTTAGTTTGGATATTTCTGCGAACATAGCAACCAACACCACCGCCCTGAATAAATTCACGTTTACCCGTTGCAGATTTAAGATTTCGATCATTTCTATATAAATAAAACCCATCAATATCAAAAAGTGTCGAGGGCTGGTTGAGAGTAAGCCAAGTTTCCGACATGGAAAGAACATCAATAGAATTTGCTACAATAAAATCACGAATATAATCACGATGCTCCCTTAAAGAATTACCATTAGCATGTGCTACACGTAAGCTTTTCTGAAGTAAGGTAATATGAGGTAGAGAGAGCGTACCTGAATCAGATTGTAGTGATTGCAATTTATTAAGGTCTTCGTTAGAGTGAATTTCAATTACTTCGGACTTATCTAAACGCCGAACAAACACACACTCATTACGAGCCCACACATGCTTATAATTAAGTTCTCTAGCCTTTTTCTTAGTTAAGAGTAACAATTGATAAAGTTCCGCAGACAGCATATCATAAAAGTTGAGATTACGAGTAGATTCAGTTGTCGATGTAGGAAAAAGACTCCGATAGGTGATAATGCCAAATTCTCGTTTAATTTTGAGAATGTGTTCCTTAACGGCGATGGATTTAAACTTAACTATAAGTGTAATAAATTTCCGAGAGATATCCGAAGTACCAGAAGAATTTTCCAAAGGCTTAAATTTAAATTCTCTAATCTCCAAAACATCATTTTGAAGATGCTGCAATTCCAAACGATTCAAAATAGCATCAAACAATTCCTTGTAAGATAAAGTGACATCAGATGGAATGCCTGTCACCTTAATCTCAAGTCCTGAGCTGGAAGCTCTTTGAGACGCATTTTTTTGCCGCATTGCTGCTTCAAGAGTGTCTATACGTTGAGTATTAGCCGATACCGTTTGTGACAAATTGTTAAATTGGGTGCTAAGTAAAGAAAGCTGGCCAGACATGTTAAGATAATTAGATTGCATTTGTTGCAGTATGAAAGCCGATCTTTCAGGTTCAGACAAGTTGTTCCAATTTGGGGGCAACGCAGAAGAATTTGACGGGGTAAAGCTAGGTGTAGTTGAAGAGCTGCTACTAAAAATGCTATTATTCATATTGGTTAGATTTTGTGTAAGATCTTTATCACCAATAACAGTTTCAATATCACTTAAGTTGCGGGCCTGGTCAAACCTATCAGATCTACGAGACAAAGTGAGGATATCACTATCTGTATTATAAGTAAGTTGATGTTTAAGTATTCTGGAAGAACTTGCACAACAGATGTATTAGGTTTAATAGCTAAGTATTGAATTAAGCAGCCAGGGTGAAAAAATTTGCCACAAAATGTGCATTTATAGATCTCCTTTACAATATTACGTTTACATTTATTACATTTAGGCATTTGTAAAAAACTCAAATAAAATAAAGTATAAAATAAAACCGAATTCTAAATATAGCAATAATGTAAATCTCACTGAGCAATTCATGCATGTAGAAAAACCTATATATATTGTAACATTGTAGTTATACTACATGTCACTTAGAAATAAACTAGCGAGACAAGGTATAGTATAGCACCTGTCAAGCTTACTATGCGAAGTAAGCGTGCTATACATACCAATCAAGTCCTAATAGACACACATATGCGAATGTGTGAAACCGATATAGGCTTACAGTGCGTAGTAAGCAGGAGAACTCGAAGCAAAGGAGATGCGACTCCTGACTGCGCACAATTGCACACACACACACACTGCTCCGTTGATCCAGCATCCTAATGCCTTCTCCAGCACCAGGAATGACCCGTACCATATCCCCAGGTCCCATCCAGCCTTGAATGCCCTCTCCAGCTGTCCGGACACTCCGAGCCGAAGATCCCGTATTGACAATATACGGCACCTGCAATGAAGAAACTCGAGAGGCTCAATTTAGCTTAAAATCGAGGTAAAAAGGAACGATTTAAAAGCTTACCTCGCAGATAGTATTCTCAGCAGGGCCGCAGTTACTCAATCGCCATCCGGCACCACTAAGTCAACGTCGTAGACGACATCTCTGTCGAGGCAGCGAAACCACGGCCCGAGCGGCCAGTACGAACTGAGCCGAGCGCGCACGACTCGAGACGCGAGAGTAGGCGCGCCTGCGCAATACGCCGAGGGAAAACTCTCTCGCTTCGTGCGTGCCGATACTCCACAGACTGCGACCGACCACCGATTGTGCGACACGCCATATCGCTATTTTAAATAACTACGTGTGTGTCCGAGGACCCAGGAGACGAGCGTCCAGGTGAGCCGTGCTCCTTCCTCCCAAGTCCAGCTTCCTTAAAGTGTGTGTGCGCGACGCGTAGTTAGATGCGGGACGGCCCGCAATCGCGCGAACGCGAGCGACCGCGGCCAACGTGACTGGCAATTTTGAACGGCAAAGCCGCCGCTTTGCCGTGTAATATTCGAGAGCACATTAAGTGCAATAAACCTGCAATCTCTTTTTACTGAGTTGTTTGATTTTTTGTGTTTTAACCGTGACTCCACCCTAATCCCCAGTGGACACGTCACAATATAAAGTAAGAAAAATTTGCTAAAATTTAGAAAATTAAGAAATAAAATTTGCCAATAATAATATAAATCTAAAAACGCAAATAATGATTAACGCTAATTACAGTACGTAAGTAAAAATAAAAATTAATCTTTTGACATAAAATATAGGGAATTAATATATTATCATATCAACTTATATCTGCATGTAAATTAAAGTGAAAAAGACTTACAAGTTTGATAAAAAGTTATAAAATCGTAGAACAAAATTAAAACTTCGGTAAGTATCACATATAAAAACTAAATAAATATACAAATATAAAAACAGTTGCATGTAAAAAGAGTGATAATATAAAATTAAAACTTAAATAAGTGTCAAAAATTATATAAAAAAAGAAAAAAAACCTGTCTAATAAATCAGAACAGGAGAAAAACTCAAAATACAAACAATAACATAATATCACAAATCTACATAATGCAAAGCGCTCGGTAAATAATTTAAACTTAGTCCATATCTCTACATAAGCTTACAGAGCATAAAAAATAACATATAATTGTCAGTATAAATAAATACTTCAAAAATAAGAAAGAAAAAAGAATCACAGATAATAAAAGCTTACAACGATAGAATAACATCTAATACGTCGCAAATGAATACTGTGACTACCTACTATACGTATCATGTATAGTAGAAGTAAATAGATGATAGCGTAACGGTTAACGTATAGGCTTGTCACGCTGAACAACCGAGTTCGAATCTTGGCAAGGGTAAAATTTTTTTTATTTAATAAAATTAAATCATTTAGTTGCAAAATCAATAAAATTATAAATAATTTAATTTTATTTTTATTTTTTGTACAATCCGAGATTTTGAACAAATTATGAGAATGTTTAGACTATTTTTATAAAAGTTGCGAAAATTGTAAATATTTATAATATTAGACTTATTGTTAATTTAAAATATAATTTCTAGGAACTACCGATAGATGGATAGTTGATAAAATGCGAAACTAGTAATTAAGAATAGTATATAAGGTTATATAAGGATGGAAGAAGATAAGACAGCAGACTCTTCCCAAATTTTATCAAGTCTCGTAGTGAAACCAGCATTGCGCGTGGCTCACTTCCTTGACTTAATAAGGTTTTATTTTTGTAAATGTTGTAAAACATTTTTATAATAAAGCCTCGTGGTGAAACCAGCATTGCGCGTGGTCCACCTCCTTGGCATAATATACTAAGTATTAAAATAAACTCTACTTTCTAAAAACTTTATTTTCTTTTCTTTATTGTAATGGGATAAGAGTCGAAACCCCACACTACCTACGCAAACACACACAAAAATATTACGAACTGCTGCTAAGATGGCAAGGCGCGTATCTTAGTATTTTGTTTCGTATACAAACATACACAACAAATATTAATAATTAAAAGACTAACATATTAAGGTGCCCTAAAGAGAGCAAGGCGCGTCTCTTTAGGTTTTCCGACACTTATAATTTTCAGGTATGTGATACAAAAGTATGTACGTCACATAAATTTGGCGCTCGGACAGGGACTGAGTTTATTATAAATCAAATCATATTTTATAAAAATCGGAAAATAGCGATTTTTTTTTCTCTTATATGATCGATCGTTATCGAGATACACTTTTTAGTGATCTGAGATCAGCGCAAATTTTCGAATTAAATGAGATAGTAAATGATTTAACCGAACAACAAGATATTAATTTCAATCAAATAGAATTAAATCAAAACGATATTTATAGTTTAAAAGTTGATATTAGTAATTTATGCGAAAGATTAACAGATATTGAAAGTGAAAATAAATCTTTAAAGAATGAAAATATCCGTTTAATTAATGAATTGGATTGGTTTAAAAATTGTATAGAATTGTCAAACAAAAAATTAGATAAATTAAATATAGAATTATCTACTAAAATTTTAGTATTAGAAAAATATATAAATAAGAATTTATCTAAAAAATTGGGTAATATGTCAATTAATTAAAACTATTGTAAATGTTAAATACCATGAAAGGATGAAATAATAATTATTTTAATGTGCTAAGTTGCTTTAGTTAATGGAGTATTATATAAAATATTGAGTAATCGATTCTAATTCTAAAAGTGTTTATTATCATAAAAATGGAATTGAATAAACGTCGTTCAGGTGCGCATATGCGTGAAATAGAATTAATGGTAGAAAATAATGAAAATGAAAATGTAGGTAAATCAAGGTTAAATTGGGAAAAAGCAGTTACAGATGAACTTGAATGTCTATTTAAACATGATGAAGATATTGATAATAAAATTATAAATTTAAATAAATCTCGAAAAAATGATAATAAAGAATTAATCGATTGGGTTAATACTATTAAAGTTAATTTTCATGATCAAATGGAAGCAATGGCAAATAAAATTAAAGCTATGTCTGAAGATATACATTTTTTGAAGAATAGAGTTGAATTAGTTGAAAAAGAAAATGATAAATTTATAACAAAGTTAGCTAATTTAAATGAAGAAATAAATATTATTCAGGATGGCATAAATGAGGATGCAAATGTTTTGGTTATAAAAGACAAATTAATTAAAATAATAGAAGAAAATAATAATAGAACTGAATTTAAATTTAAAGAAATAGATAAAGACATAAAATTAATAAATAATAAAATTCAAAATCCAAATATGTCAATGATTAAAGAAAATTCTCAAATTGAAAATTTATTTAAAGTTCATTTAAATATGCCTAAATTTTCGGGTAAAGAAAATGAAAGACCAATGAGGTATTTAGATGAATTACAAAAATATTTGCATAATACAGTTAATAATCATGAGGAAATGATCTGTGTAATATCTCAATCTCTTATAGATGCTGCTAAAGAATGGTGGTATTTACATGAGATAGAAATTAATAATTTTGAAGATTTTAAAATAAAATTTATGGAAAGATACTGGAATTCAACTATGCAACGCCAAGCGCGGAGAAAAATTGAATTTGGCCAATATTACTCAGGAAAATTAACAAGAGTAGAATATGCTACTTATATTTTAGGTTTAGCTCGAGAAGTTAATCTTGAATTAAACGAAAATGATTTAGTTGAAAAAATTAGTGAACATTTTGAACGAGAAATAAAACATTTAATTTTAGGGCAGCAAAATAAAACTAAAAATATTCTATTTAAAATATTAACTGATTTTGATGGAGATAAAATACGGAATAAATCGGTCGAATATTTACCAAATAGACCAAATACATTTAATTCAAATTATGAAAAAAATAAAGATTTACAAACTTTTAATAAACCAAATAATAATAATAATATGAATAAAACATGGCAGAGAAATAGTACACCGTATGTGAATAGTATAAAATTAGATAAAAAGACTAGTAAAATTATGGAAAGTAATAAGCGAAACCAACGGAAAAGTATTGAACAATTAAAAAATCAAGAGACGATAGTTAGTGAAAATGATATTGCAATACATATGCCAGAGTCGGGAAACGAATCTTAGTTGCATTTAGAAACTCGGAACCCCAAAATAATTTTGATAAATTAAAGAAAATTAAATATGAAAAACAAAATGCAACTGAGGGGGAAAAATGAGAAAAAAAGAAGATATTTCGAATAAAATAATAAATAAACAAATAGCTAAAGAATACAATAAAGAAAGAACATAAATACCATATTTGAAAATCCGTTAGAAGATTTAACATATGATATAAATGGTACAAATGAAACAAATAGAAATGATGATGTTAATGTAGTAAAATGCCCTGAAATTAAAATTAAACTAGAAAATATTGAAATAAAAGCTTTAATTGATACAGGAAGTGAAATATCGTGTATATCCGAAGAATTTTATTTAAAATATAAAGATATTTTTAATAAACGTCTACATTACCGATTTCAGGTAAAGTTATTAAAGGAGCTACTGGATTGAAATCAGCTAGAATTAATAAACAAGTTTTATTAAAAACAAATTTTAATGGATTAGAGATAAATTTAATTTATTTAGTAATTCCAAAATTAGTAAAAGATTGCATTATAGGGTATGATTCTCAGAAAAAACTTAAAATGCTAATAGATACAGTAAATGAAGAAATATTGTTCGAAATAGGTAAACAAGACGGTATAATAAATTATAAAACAAAGCAAATAAACTCTGAAGAGTATGCTTCATTATCAATTGAATTCGACGAAGTTTTCGATGAAGAAGAATTTTCGCGTTTCAATGATAAAAAATCAATAAATCACTTAGATTATGAATTAAATATAACTAGTGAAGAAATTGAAAAAATAATTAGTGTTTGTGACACCATAAATGATGTACAAAAAACTAAATTAAAAAATTTGATATTAAAATATAAAACCGTATTTAAACGTTCGCCTGGACAATTATTAGATTTCAAATATAAGTTAGTATTGAAAGATGAGATTGCTTATTTTTCAAAACCTTATCCAATACCTTTGATGTATCGAGAGAAAGTAAAAACTGAAGTTAAAAAAATGTTAAATTTTGGGTTAATACGTAGATCAACTAGTCCATTTATAAATCCATGTGTTATTGTTCCTAAAAAAGATGGATCTATTCGTATATGTTTAGATGCGAGAAAATTAAATGAAAAATTAATAAACGATTATGAATCTCCACCTGGAGTGGAAGAAATATTTATGCAATGTAAAAATAGAAATTATATGTCAAATTTTGATTTGTCTAATAGCTTTTGGCAAATAGCATTAACGGAAGAAAGTAAAAAGTATACTGCTTTTATTTGTGATAATAAAGTATATGAATTTAATGTTGTACCATTTGGTATTAAAATAAGCAGTGCTGCATTATTACGTGGATTAGATAAAGCTATTTCGGGATTAGATGATTTTTTATTATCATTTGTTGATGATTTAGTAGTAATATCTGAAAATTTTGAAAGTCATTTAGAACATTTAGATAAATTATTTGCAAGATTACAAAAATGTAATTTAAGATTGAATTTTGCAAAATCAAATTTTGTAAAAAAAGAAATTAAATTTTTAGGAAATATTATAACTAGTTCAGGTATAAAACCAGATCCAACAAAAGTAAGATCAATTAAAAATTTTAAAATTCCAAAAAATGTACGAGAATTACAAGGGTTTTTAGGATTTATTAATTTCTGTACTAAATTTGCAAAAAATTATGCGCATGAAACAGTACCATTATTAAAGTTATTAAGGAAAGATGTAAAATTTGATTGGGGTAGTGAACAGCAAAAAGCATTTGATAAAATAAAAAATTTATTTGATGAAAACATTATATTAAGTTTTCCAGATACGAAAAAACCTTATATTTTAACAACGGATGCAAGTGATTATGCTATTGCAGGTATTTTGTCACAATTAGATGATTTAGGGGAAGAGAAAATTATTACTTTTATTAGTCGTTCGTTAAAAGGTAGCGAGTTAAATTATTTTACTACCGAAAAAGAAATGTTAGCAATAGTTTGGTCATTACACAAATTAGATATGTACTTACGTGGGTCGGATAATATAAGAGTTAGAACAGATCATGAAGCTGTAAGTTTTTTGTTAAATTGTAAATTTAATAATGCTAGATTACGACGTTGGAATTTATCTATACAAGATTATAAAATAAAACCTGAATATTTGCCAGGAATAAAGAATTTAGCAGCAGATTATTTAAGTAGAATTAATCATTGTGAAAATTCAAATATTAAGGATTCGGAAATTATAATTGCAACAATTATAAAAAAATCGTTTGATAAAGAATTAAAAATAATTTTATAAACTTAAAAGAAATTCAAAAAACAGATAAATTTTGTATTAGTATATTAAATAAAATAGAAAATAATGATGAATTTAGTCGTTTTTAAAATTATTAATGATTATTTATGTAAAATAACTAATGATAAACCTAAAATTGTATTACCAGAAAGTATAATGAAAATTCTAATTCAACAATTGCATGAGTACTATGGACACGTAGGATCAAAGAAAATATATACAATGATAATGGAATATTTTTTTGCTCCTAAATTAAGAAAAAAATGTTTTGAAATTTTGAAAATCTGTGATAATTGTCAACGAAATAAATATTTGACTATTAAATATCAAAGTACATTTCAACCAATGATAGTAAACGAACCAAGAGAATTATTATCGATTGATTTTTATGGTCCTTTACCTATTTCAAAAGGGGGGGGTAAAGTATATTCTTTCAACAATAGATGTTTTTTCAAAATTTGTTGTTTTATATCCATTAAAGAAGCAACGACTTTGGCAGTAATAAACAGAATTAAATCATATATAAAAAATTATGGTAAACCAAAAGCAATAATTTCTGATCATGGTACGCAATATACGAGTGAAAAATGGAAAGAGTATTTAAAGAAAGAACATATAAAAATAATATATTCTTCTATAAGACACCCACAAAGTAACTTAGTTGAACGTACAAATAAGGAGATTTCACGAATATTTAAAACAATTTTAAAAAAGCATACAAGTTGGGCAAACGAAATAGAATATGTTGAAAAAATTTAAATGAAACACATCATGAAACAACAGGTTTTCCGCCTGTAGAATTGCATTTTGATCAGAAGTGTGATAGAATATGGGATAATATGTAAATATATCAATTTCAAAATATAATTTAAGTTATGATAAAAAATTAAAAATTGCAAAAGAAAGAATGCATAGCGTTATAAAAAATAGAGCAGAAAGGAAAAATAAGAAAAAATCAAAAACAAAATTTAAAGTAGGTGACTTAGTATTAATTAAAGCGTTAAATGTATCGAAAAATGAAAAAAAAATAACAGCAAAATTTATGAGTTTATATGAAGGACCATATAAAATAATAAATTGTTACGGTCCTGATACGTATTTATTGTATGATGAAGAAAAATTATGCGAGCGTGGAAAGTTTCATATAGCAAATTTAAATATTATTATAAGGAGTAAATGTAAACTAAGTGAAAATAAGATGAGTATGTAAAAACTAAAATATCTATACAAAAACAGATTTTATTTAGTGAGAATAATAGACTGTTTGAAAGTAAGAAGTAAATAGAACTCTTCTATACATCCATGGTACGTCCACACTATATACAGAAAGGGTCACCGCAAATTATTCGGCGCTTGATAATTAAAGGTTATAGCTCGGATATATGAATATTGCGAAGAAAGAAAATTCTCAGTATTTACTGTGATTTCTTGAAATCAAGTTTCAAAATTTTCAAAGTCGAAAATGCCGACTAGAAAGAGAAATTCTGCAACGCAGACGTGTGATTATGTGGGATGTGCACATGCACAAACCCAGGTGCAAAAGAGTGATATTGACAGTGGTGTGTGTGATATAAAAAATATCATTATAGTGAACCCTGGAAAAAGAGTGACGGCGGGAAAATTTAAAAATAATAAGTCGTTTAAATATTATGAATATGCGGTTAAAGTTGGAGCGGTGCCAGATAAGAAAAATAAGAACACCCAGACTAATTGGCATCCGGAGTATCCAAAATTGGACTTTACTCCAATGATGAAAATGAAAAGGAGAGGAGAGGCATTGGAAGCAGAAATAAAAAAATTACAGAAGGTGACGGAGGAGGTGTACGACTTTGACGATAAATTTATAGAAACAAATAGAGATGATTTGACGATGGATGTGCAGCAGTTTGAAAAATTTTTGAAAGATAAAAAGTAAGAAAAAATAAATAAGTTTTTGTATAGTTATTTAAGTTTAATTTTAACTCATTTAAGTTTAATTTTGTTCAAAATAAAATTTTATACAAAATTAAGGGGGGGTAATGTGACTACCTACTATACGTATCATGTATAGTAGAAGTAAATAGATGATAGCGTAACGGTTAACGTATAGGCTTGTCACGCTGAACAACCGAGTTCGAATCTTGGCAAGGGTAAAATTTTTTTTATTTAATAAAATTAAATCATTTAGTTGCAAAATCAATAAAATTAATAAAATTATAAATAATTTAATTTTATTTTTATTTTTTGTACAATCCGAGATTTTGAACAAATTATGAGAATGTTTAGACTATTTTTATAAAAGTTGCGAAAATTGTAAATATTTATAATATTAGACTTATTGTTAATTTAAAATATAATTTCTAGGAACTACCGATAGATGGATAGTTGATAAAACGCGAAACTAGTAATTAAGAATAGTATATAAGGTTATATAAGGATGGAAGAAGATAAGACAGCAGACTCTTCCCAAATTTTATCAAGTCTCGTAGTGAAACCAGCATTGCGCGTGGCTCACTTCCTTGACTTAATAAGGTTTTATTTTTGTAAATGTTGTAAAACATTTTTATAATAAAGCCTCGTGGTGAAACCAGCATTGCGCGTGGTCCACCTCCTTGGCATAATATACTAAGTATTAAAATAAACTCTACTTTCTAAAAACTTTATTTTCTTTTCTTTATTGTAATGGGATAAGAGTCGAAACCCCACACTACCTACGAAAACACACACAAAAATATTACGAACTGCTGCTAAGATGGCAAGGCGCGTATCTTAGTATTTTGTTTCGTATACAAACATACACAACAAATATTAATAATTAAAAGACTAACATATTAAGGTGCCCTAAAGAGAGCAAGGCGCGTCTCTTTAGGTTTTCCGACACTTATAATTTTCAGGTATGTGATACAAAAGTATGTACGTCACAATACAAAACAAAAATTTACTATGTGCCGCCCTCTAACTAATAAAGAGAGGTATCTGCAACGTAATTATAATATATCTAATAGGTCTAAGTTACCGACCGTAGGTAACAAAAGCCACGTGTCGATTTATATATATTTGTGCATGCAAATAAAATAACCTCTAAAACACAAACTATAATTAAAAACTTTAAAAATAATAAATTAATAATAATTTCAATATATACAGTCACCAAACACTTTGCACTAAAACTCTTGAACAAGGCTTGGCAATAACATCTAACGTATCCCAATTGAAAGCTCGATCTCTCCGATAAATATTGATGTAAAACAGATATAAGTAATGGCCAAATCCACTTTAAAGAGAAGATGTTCTAAACAGCATAACCAAAATTCCACAGTTCTGGTGAAAATAACTCAGATGATGTTACTGGTGTTGATTTTATATCCAAAAAGAAAAAATCTGTCTCGTTACACCGACTTAAAATGGCAGTTGAAGAAAACATCAAAGTAGCTTGGGCAAATCCAACAGGAAAATCGTTCAGAGTCCCATATAAACACTCCAAAAGAGGTGAAAATTTGGCCAAAGCTTCAGGACCCTTGGTAGAACGATTTCCTATAAAAAAATTTCACTCGGAGAGTGAAAAACCAAGTAAATTAGAAATAAATATGAGGAGCCCATACAAAGCATGTCAGGCATTACTTACATCGAGAGAGAGAGAGCGAGTGAGAGAATGAGAGATAGAGAGATAGAGAGAGAGAGAATGAGAGATAGAGAGAGAGAGAATGAGAGATAGAGAGTGAGAATGAGAGATAGAGAGTGAGAATGAGAGATAGAGAGAATGAGAGAGAGAGAATGAGAGATAGAGAGAGAGAGAGAATGAGAGATAGAGAGAAGAGAGAATGAGAGATAGAGAGAATGAGAGATAGAGAGAGAGAATGAGAGATAGAGAGAATGAGAGATAGAGAGAGAGAATGAGAGATAGAGAGAGAATGAGAAATAGAGAGAGAGAATGAGAGATAGAGATAGAGAATGAGAGATAGAGAGAGAGAATGAGAGATAGAGTGAGAGAGAGAAAGAGAGAAATAGAGAAAGAGAGAAAGAGAGAAAGAGAGATAGAGAATGAGAGAGAGACCATCTTGTTTTGAATTCGGTCCCATTATCGAAGTGAAATATTTCCGGCGTGCCGAAACGTATGAGGACAAGCTCGTGTAACTCCTTTAAAATGGTCTTCGCGTTTTCTTTTCTAATTGTGACCGCTTCAATCCAACGCGTGAATAAGTCCTGGAAGACTAGAATGTACTCGAATCCGTGGGTAGAGCGAGGTAATGATCCAGTCACATCACCTGCAACTACCTGCCAAGGTCTTTCGACTACTCTATGGCCCATTAGACCTCTGGGCGATTGCTGCTCTACCTTACACTGCTGGCAGATTTGACATTTTCGCACGTAGTCACCTACCTCCTTATAGTATCGGGGCCAATAGTATAATCTGGCAACCCGTGCAAAAGTCTTTTCGCGACCTAAGTGGCCAGCAGTTGGATCGTCGTGACATTCTCTTAGAATCGACGGGCGATTCTCTCGAGGCACTACCATCTTCCATGCCTCGGTGTCTTCCATGACGTCCTCTAAGGTGGGGTCAGGCCGGTAAGTATATAGATTTCTCCCTACTACTTTCCATTCGGGGAATTCCCGTGGTCTCTCTGATACATCCTTTACCCATGAGAGATACCACGGATCAACAGTGGTGTCGCTCCAAGAAACCGAGGCTATCGTCGGCTCTCCCTCTTCATACATTCTGTAGAGCGCGTCTGGAACATGATTAAGCGCACCTTTCTTGTGCTCGATCGTGAAGATGCGCGCTTGGAGTTCAAGAGCCCATCTTGCGAGACGACTTGTTGGGTTGCGCATATTGCAGAGTCAACGCAAACTGTTGTGGTCGGTTACGACTCGAAACTCCAAAACTCTCTCGTCTCCATCCACGAGTTGGAGTAGCACAGCCCCTATACCGGTGTCACTGGCGTCTGTCTGCAGTATGTACTGCCCATTTGGGACAGGACGCTGCAGAATCGGTGCTGTCATTAAGACGGCCTTGAGCTGTTGGAAAGCTTGCTCTTGATCATCAAGCCACTCATACCGCTGGTTCTTCTTGGTTAAACGCGTCAAGGGTTTTGCGATTTTCGCGTAATCCGGCATAAATCGCCTATGCCAAGAAGCCATATCGAGGAAACGGTGTTTTATCGGCTCTATCTTGGCGGGATCGGGACGTACTCCGTCCCGGTTTACCAATACGCCAAGATACGTAACCTCTGACTTACAGAAAACGCACTTACCCCGGTTTATTGAAAGTCCAGCTTCTGCCAGTCTTTTAAGGACTTCCTCTAGGTAACGCTTATGATCCTCGAATGTCTCCGACACGACGATAATATCATCAAGGTAAGCATAAGCGTGTGGCGCCAGGTCTGGTCCTACGACTTGGTCTATCATCCGTTGAAAGATCGCCCCCGCGTATGCCAATCCGTACGGCATCCTCGTGAACTGGAACAGTCCCAATCTGGGGACTGTGAAAGCAGTAATAGGGCGCGACTCGACTTGCAACGGTATCTGATGATAGGCGCAATTCATGTCGAGAGTGGAGATGTAGCGAGCCTTTCTTAGTTAGCGCAGTATATCGTGCATGAAAGGCAAAGGATATGCATCTGGTTTTGTTAAAGCGTTGACTTCTCTGAAGTCGATGCAAAACCGTCTGGAATTGTCATCCTTTCTCGCCATCACCGCCGGGCTGGACCATCCGCTGGTCGAGGGCTCAATGACCCCGGAGTCAAGCATCTCCTTCACTTGGCGGTGCATTTCTTCTTGGATTTTGTCCGAGACCGGCTAGTACCGCTGCTTGATTGGCTTGGCTGATCCGACGTCGATTGTGTTCTTGACGTCGTGAGATCGACCGATCTTTGGCATGGTGTTGGATAAAACTCGGTCCAACAGCTGACGCAATTCCTCGCGTTGACTGTCGGTTGCGTCAGCAACCCCTGCTGACGACAAGGAAGCCGTACCCCCGTCCAAGCTAGCTACCTCTAACTGAACGTCGGCTTTACTGTTTTTGAGGAAAAGTTGATCAGCATCTGGGTCTACAACTGCACGAAATGCACGTACGAAATTAACTCCTACGTAACATTCGGCGTCCAAATTTGGCATAATGGCAACCCTGAGCTCCTTGGTCTCACCACTGATGGTGAAAGGCAATATTACGTGCCCACTCAGTGGTTGTGCATGTCCATCAGTCAATTTCACTCTCCCCGCGTTTTCGGTAGAGAGCGATTTTCCCAGGGCGGTAGCGATTGTGACGCCGTTAGTCCCCATTACCGTCGTCGAAGCTTCTGGATCATACAGGGCTCTGATCCGGAAACCGCTTATGTCCACTTGGAGCCACCAGCGCGTCTCGTCTTCTGGACGGTAGCTCCGGTGTGGCTCCTGCTGACCTTGAGGAATAGAACCTTGGAAATCGATTCCCTTCCTGTGCTCCTCTGGCTTCATCGAGTCTATTCCGCCGCGGATGAGCTCCGCGCGGTCTCGTTCATTCCGTGGGCCCGAGTTTCTGGGCATCTCGGGGACTCTCTGGCTCTCGGGTTCGGTCTGAGTCCCGTTAGGCCGCTCCCGGAGGCGTTTCCCTTATTGCAGTTAGGGCAATGGCGGCGGAAATACGCAAGCTTACCGCACCCATTACAGGAAATCGGTTTGCTCGGATCGAAGGGCGACCTGCTTGGACCTCCTTCCGCGCTCTTTCCGTCGCAGGCCTTCTCGTAATTGCTTCTCTGCTCACCGAGCCGGTTCGGCGGTTTCTTTTTCTGAGTGAACCGCCGTCCACCCTTGGGACTTCCTGGTTGCTACTCCCGGCACTCCCGTTTTCACTTGGTAGCAGCTTTTTCAGCTGGGTGAGAATCGCGTCCAGCTCCACCAGATTTTTGCCGGTGGTGGATTTCTCAGATTCCACCGCTGCTATCTATGCCTTCCATGGAGCCTTCTCTGAATTCTTCTTGGCCTTATACGCGAACTCCAGCCTGCCTCATGTTTGCTAGGACTCTGCTGTCATCCACGCGCTCCAAGATGCTGTTAATGCTCTCGCTCCCGTCCCCTGAGAACTTTATTCCCCACTTCTCACGATCTCGCCTCGGTCGCGTGTGGGGTTAAATGAGCGCGAAGCCCAGGACGGTTGTTCTTGGACGCACGACGCTTGGGGCCTTAAAGGTGAACTTTCTTCACATGGGGGCCTTCCTGGTACCCAGGTGTTTCCCCCTACCAGCTCC